>QBDW01006067.1:0-29884 GCA_003261595.1 Maconellicoccus hirsutus | reverse complement strand
GAGGAGGAGGGGCTAAAATGTCGAAAATTTATTTTTTGGAGCATAGCTCCCTTTCTATGGGACCAAAAAGATTCAATTTTTGGATTTGTTGGTTAAATACGATTTAAAGAAAAGTACTATTTCAAAATTTTTATATCTCAATTTTAGCACCTCCCCTCGCCCCAAATTTGGGGTTTTTTAAATCAAAATATATATTTTTTGGGGGTGGTACCTCTATGCCACACTGTATACATATGATACGATGTATATGATACACGTATTTTCCACTGGCTGGGTATTTCCCTTGACGCATAACTTTTTCACGGTTTTATTAATTAGGTATGCGTATAATCGAAAAATTATTTTTTTTAACGGATTGGTTTTCGCTTAAACGGGAAATATATAATTTGCGCGTAATATTTGATTTTTAACATTTTTTCTGTGTTAATTTAAACAAAAATGGTAATATGTTTTAAATGTTTTTTCGACCGTTTGTTTTTCGTTGCTATTCTTTAAAAATTAATAAGAAAAATTGAAAAATCATACATAGTATAATTTTACAATTTGCTTGGAGGGAGGGGGGGTTCAACTGGGGAATTGCATCGTTAGTATATGCATCGATGGCCAAGAAAGTAGGTAGCTACTAGTTAGGTACCCGTGCGTACAATGTTTTAGTAGTACGTTCTTAGTTTCCTACGTTCGGGGCTATGTCCTAGAAAAAGAAAAAACTACATTGTAGTTGCCGCACTTCATATACGACACAATCGCGTCCGCGAAAATAAATGCTACGAAACGTAGTCAATTTATTGAACTGAAGCAGTGGCAACTTTCTACTCTTGGAATGAAAATAACGTTATTGGTGGTAATTTCGTCTCGCGATTAAGAAAAAATTCACTGGTTCGAGTTATGAAGTAATTCGATTTTCATTTTATATTGGATTCGATATAATTGAATATAAAGACAAAAGCAAACACTTCCATCGACAAAGGAAATGTTCACTCGCGATTAAAAGCGAAGAAAAGGAAGCGAGTGGAAAAGATATCGAGAGACGTATTAATTTTCTGGATTTTCATTCGAACGTCGAATTACGAAAAAGCAAAAAGTATCGGTTAATTTATAGAAAAAGATTCAACGCCGTCGCCTCGCCGCATCCTCGTGGCCTGGTTTCGGTAATAAATTGGCTCGAGGAATTTACTATAGAAAACTTTTTTATATCTCGCCACTTACTTAGAAGAAAAAGAATAATATATGTACATGTATAAAAAAAAAACTATGCGCGCCGCGTAATGTAATGAATAAAGGAAAAAAAAAGGAAGACCGCGTGCCCTAAGACGAACACGATAATTCGTTCTCTCGGCGGCGTTTCGTAAAATCTAATACCATTCTTGACGTGACTTTCATTTAAACGTAATTTCGCTCGTGTTCTTTGTGCTGCACCGGCGAAGCGCGGTAAGCACGAAAGCGGTTTAAAAATTTCGCTCATTACGAATTTTTTCACTCCGATTGATGCGCCGCGCTTTCAGGCCCAAGTTTTCGCGGTATTGAGGCGAAAAGTTGGCGAAAGTCGGTGGAGCGGATGCGAGGCGGTGTCGAAAAACTCACAAAACTAAATTCTGTTTTCGGACGAGTGGCCGACTCGTAATATCGGAAGGGCTTTTAGAAACACTTGTTATGTATTGTGAGTTAGAGCGCAAGTTGACAGCATGCAAAGTGCAGGGATCCGCGGTTCCGGCCCAATTCCATCTATTGAGGATTCTTTTTTCCGCCGCGTCGGCGCGATCGGTAGTAGATTATACTGCTGTAAATTGATTCAAACGGGTTTTAGATCATTTAATTTTACGGATAATTCTGCATTTAAAACGTGTCTCTCACCGAGCTTAAAATTTCTCCCAAAACGTATTCCGAGTGACAAATTAAAAAGTCTTTTGTGGTTTTCCAAATCAAACTCGTTAATGTCAGGATCTCTCGTTAAAGTAGCGTAATTAAGCATCTAAAGCAATAACAAACTTCCTTCTACCTATTTCGTTAAATTATGAAATTTTCCTTTTCATTAGGGATAGGAGGAACCTCATCATAGTGGTACTCCTCGGCGAAAATATTTGCCAAGCTAATTTCGCTTCATTAACAATTCCCCGTTAGGTCGGAAAACCAAAGGTTACGCGTAAAAAAAGTGATGAGAAAAAGAAGGAGAGAAAACGAAATACGAATCCCAACTTGATTAATTTATTTGGTAAATTAATCAGTAAAACTGTAAAAATGCTAAATTCTCGATGGACCCTTAATTTTACAATTTTTTCGGTTCAAATATACAAAAACAAAGTTGTACCGTTAATTAACCCGTGCTTTGTTTGATTTTTTTCGCTTCAGAGCAGGTTTTTTTTTAGGTTAGAAATATTTCAAATTACATTCGTGGCTTAATTTTGTTGATTCGACATAAAATTCTGGTTTTAGTTTTGCATCTGTAATTAAGTACGTAACTACGTATCTCTTGATAGATGGAAAAGTTTGGCAACTTCGCTAGTTTTGTAATTCTTTGAAAAACCAACGTACTTGTTAGTTATATTTAAACTTGAAAAATTGTCGGCCTTTTTCACCAGTTCATTTGCAGTGATCGGCTTTCGGGAAAAGGTCTTGAACAACGGCTCGGTGACTCATCGTGAGTATGTAGCTTTGTATATTATTTTGTAATGTAGAATAGAAACGCTCGAGTTTTTTTTTTTTTTTTGACAAAACTATTCATCATTAAAAGTTTTGACTTCTTTATTTCCAGCAAGGCAATCTAAAATTAGAAGAAAATCGTAATTTGCAGTGGGAAAGTTTTAATAGATTTTTTCTGGCGAGCCATTCGCTAGCACGCAAAATAAGTTGGCTTTTGGTCAATTTTTTTAAAAAGCATTTAAAAGTACAACTCGGCATGATTTTGAAGTATGATCATAATTGCGCATTATTATCATACGTACTTCAAAATCATGCCGAGTTGTACTTTTAAATGCTTTTTAAAAAAATTGTCACCCTCGCTCCACTCGGACAATTTTTATCTTCCATTTCCAATTTTTTTCAATTTAAATGTTATTAAGAGTGGGGGGGGGTGAAGAATTTGAAGAATTTCGTCTGATTGAAAAAACCTATTTTTCGCGACGCGAAAAAAAACTGCATTAGGTGTGAAATACCTTGATCCGGCACTGCATTTTTTTATTGCGCCATTGACTGTATCGTCTTTTTATTACTACAACTGTAAATAATGAAAAAAATGTCGCCAACTAACAAGGCAGAATAAAAAATTTCCAAAATAATATTATACTTTTACAAAAGAAACTGTAGCGTTTCCCCTTCATCGTTTAAAACATTTTCCATGACTGCTGGAAAAAATAAAACCATACAAATAATCTTTTGTCAAAACTTTCTATATTTTTGTTGTCACAAAAAAAAGAAAAACACTTCGGATGACTTGAAAAAAAATGCTATCAAAGGGATTAACGACGGAAGGGGGAGGTGAAATTGAAAAACGTGGAAAAGCGAAGGTTGTAAAACAAACACGTTTAAATGGTCATTTTCAAATCGAATCGGTCTGCTTATTATGCCATTTCCGCGTAGCGAACCCTTCGAACCTTACAGCATCGTTCCATCGAGTTGCTGCGGCCTTCAAAAGATCGCCTGCTTTTTACCGAAAAGTTGGCGATTTCTCTGAGGAAACGGTCAACTTGTGAAAAGCTTGCGAAAAATCTACGTCGATGTAATTCCGCTGTGTGTTCATCAGCAAGCTAAAAAACTAAATAAATCGGTAGAAGCAATATCAAGAATGGAAAACCGCCTAAAAGTAAAAATAAGTAAAATGTCTTTCGAATCACATGGGAAAGTTACTAAGTAAAAGACCTTGTAATCACAAATGGAAGTTTTAATGGACAAAAAACGTTTTACATTTCACTTTGCCAACTTCAACTTAAGAAGAGAGAGAACGAAAGAGAGATACAGTAGGTAGGAGTGAGCTAGGGTAGCGTGGATTTGCGCGTAATACATCCTCCTTGTCTTTTTGGTCTCGAAAGTATATCTTTATTTAATTGTAAATAGTCGTTGGATTGTTGTACATAGAAAAACCAACTATGACACAAGCGTGAAATTCAAGCGCAGGTAATCCAAACAGACATTTCTCAAACGATTTGTAAGGTACCTACGTAAATGCTGGACGAACATTCGATAATATCAGACTGTTGATCGAAATATCACTCGTTGAAATTGATCAAAAAGAAACCAGAGAACCATTACCAACTTGCCAACCTTTCGATGATGAGCTTGGTAAAAAGGTCATTTGTCGTAAAAATGCTACCGTGTACTTACTTGCCAAATAACTACCTACCGTATGTACAGTAAGTACGTTTTCCTTGCTCGTTGTTAACGTAGCCCATACATCTTCCTATTTGCCCTTCCTGCGAAGGTGCATATTTTAAAAATATATGTGTTACTCGTATACGATGTACACCTGTACCTGTACACGTCCATCTAATTTTATTTCTCTATCCTCGACGGAATTGCTCGATGATACGGTGCTCTTTATTATTTTAATGCGCAATTTTTGTTATTGCCCAGAAACACGTACAATTGCAAAGGTTAGCATATGAATATTTGTTACGTTACGAGTATAAACGTGTCGGACCTCGATCACGGCTAAGCGAACGCGATAACCGAGAGATGTGTTTTTATGGAGCATTTTATAGTGGCTCCCTTCGGCGAGATAGATAAAATCTGTCAAAATGATGGAGTAAAAAACTGCAAGGACTGGTGAAAATGCCGTAGCTGAGAAATAGAGAAGTGGATCTTCTCTACGGATGAGCTGCGTTCCTTCAATTTTGTGGTACGAGTATAGCGAACCCGGTCGGCGCCTTGATGGGCATTGGACATATAAATCTTCTGAATTGTTGATTTCCTTATGAAATTTTAACCCATTTTGATTTATTTAGGGATTACTTTGATTTTTTTCTCAATAAATTAGATCTATTTGCGAATACTTCTTGAAGCGTAAATTCAAAGAGCATTCCAAGATACTCTCTCGTTAGAAGTAAGCAAGTACCAGGTTCTCCAACGATGGAGCGTTTACGATTAGCATAAAATCAATCGGAAGAATCGAATTAAAATGTTGTTTAAACTTTCTCCACTTCTAATATCTTCTCCTTTGTTTGTACAAAGATGGGCGAAATTCGTTCGTTGAATAATTACTTACCTTCGAGTGCGTTTCAATTTACCATCGAAAAATCCGAATGGGTTTATAAGGGTAGTAGTCTGTATTATACCGCATCCTTATTTTCACAGTTTTTCAACCGAATAATCAAAAAAATTGTGTAATTCTGTATTTAAAAATTTGTTCGCTCTAACAATAAGTTTCAAAAGAAATGACAACTAAATTCGATTACTTGAGAGATTTTTTCATTTTTTACGGGAAAACACTTCGTGGTTGTCGCGTGACGATTTTTTCTGAGAAATGTTACGATTAACCGAGGCTATTTTACAAATTCGTCGTATTTCTTTTTCTAGCTACCTACATACATTTTAGCATTTTGTTTGAAACGAAAGATGGAAAACGAACAGATAATGCGAATTCGATTACAACGTATTCAAAATAGCAGTACGTGGCGATGTTCTGTTTAGCAGTGAGCTGCGGACCTGTTAACATTTTAACAATGTGATCGATCCCGTTGTGACAGTTTCTCCAAGTACTAGTCGACGATTAACAATTGAAATTAGCTTATCTGTTGTTGTAAAACGCTTTTCTCGCGACCTCCGATCCATCGTAATGATATACCTCCTCTATCGCATATTATTACCTTTGTGCGATCCTATGTTCTGTTCAGTGTGAAATTACAAGCCGCTTGCTTCCCTTTTGTCGAATCAACCAGCGCCATTGTGGGACAAGAGTCATTCGGTTTAGTTGAAAGTACCTATCGATACGCATAAAGAAATCGAATTAATCGACGAGAAGTTGAAAAAAAGAAGAAATTATGATTCGGGCATATACACGCGCACTCGCACTTGGTATGTGAAGTGATGTGGTGCGTAGACGTAGAGTGGCATGATCTGTGGAGTGATGTGGAGCGTGAAGTTGTGGGGGTGTGTATGTGAGTTGGTCTGTACTACGTACGTATGTAGCTTACACAACGCTGCACTGTTCACACTCCCCACCCACACCTTCACAACTGCGCACCCATGCGAGTGGTGCAGTGTATGAAGTGGCGTGATCTGCGGAGTGGCATGAAATATGAAGTGGTGGGTGCGAGCACGTGGGTAGGCAGGTCTAAGAGAAATCACACCACTTCATATACCGTACCGCTCGCATAGGTGTGGTTGTGAAGGCGTGGGTGAGGAGTGTGAGCGGTGTAGCGTTGCGTATGCCACATATGTGGTTATGTACACACAGTGGCGGATTTAGGAGCTAGGCGCCCCTAGGCAAGCAAATGTCTCCGCCCCTTGGATTTTCAATATTTTTCAATTGCCACATATGGGAAGGTTATAATGTCATGTAATAATGTTGGGACCTGTCGGTGTCTGTCTGGTCCCCTTCGCATAGTAGTAACATTTGTAACGGCGGATTCGTACAGTATATGGAAAAAACTTACCCGTTCGCACCGCTGAGAAAGCGACGCTAATAAATCCATAACTCTACGCATACCTAGAAATATTTTCTTAAAATTTGATGAATATTTATCGATTGTTGGAAATTTGATAGGTGGGTAGCAAGTGGCTCGCATGAATTAACCAAGATTTATTTATTTTGTTTTTTCGTAAAAAAAAAAACTGAAAAATTTGCCGCCCCCAAAAATCTGCCGCCCTAGGCTGTAGCCTAGCTAGCCTATAGGTAAATCTGGCACTGTGTACACACCACTACACAGTACACACACTCCTCACCCACTTCCTCACAAAACGTTTCAGCTTTCGGTGATACGAGTACTACATACACTGTGTAGTTGAGCTTGCATCAGCGTCACCACTGAACGAAAGGTACGTTCTTTTTCGTGCTAGCAAAAACAAATTTTGTAATCGAGATACCCAATTGCCCATTATTGTATTCTCCTCTTTAACGTGCCTTTTTGACTATCCGTCGACATCAAAATATTCCGAGATGGATTTCAACAAATCAAAATTATTACATGGGAATATTACACACTTGCGGAAAAAAACTATCACGTGACAATATCGCACATTTTTCCCACCGCGTATCGAGCACCTTACGCTACACTGTTTAAACACGTACATGACAATTACCAACACGTACAAATTTCATTATAATTTGCAGATCAAATTACTCTTGAGGTGATGCCGGCGCAGCGGCACAAAAATAAATGACGGAGGATATAATATATTCCGAAGATGGCGAGTGAAATTTCTACAGTAAAATATTTTCACGACGCGCGGTCATTTATAACATCATTTTTTCAGTTTTTTTTTTCGCGACACGACACGATCGTTGCGTCTGTGCGTTCTGTGGGGTAATTTTTCTCTCGTTTCTTTGCACAGGTTTCCCGAGGGCACCGGTGTGCGAAGTTGCATTTCAAAAATTACGTATATATCTTAGTCGCGTAACTCGTCGAGGTGACGTTTATTAATAATGCAAATTTTCGCCATGATGATCACCCTGTTTTTCCGTCTTTCGCACAGTTTTTTTTCATGACATTGGAAAAATATCGGTGATTTTCAAAGGCTCGTTTTAGCAGCTTGAAGCCTTCGCTGATTTTCGCGATATATACAATGTAAAATCCGTGCACGATAATGTCACATTATAGTTTACATTTTCATCGAAAGAAATTTCTAGTTATCGTTATCAAAAATTTTGAAATTAATGCCGATTAAAAGGCTATCGGAAATACATCAATCGAATCCTTACTTTCCGACGATCCTACCCTAAATTCCAAACGCCTTACCTTCCTAAAAGCAACCAATCTATACTCCTTAATTTAAATAAACCTCCTCAGCTTCCCACGTCTCTAGCCTCTAGGCTGTACACGATGTGGCTAAATAAAATATATATAAAAAAGGCTATCGGGCAGTTGATTTTTTTCTTTGTTTCCTTTGAGGACAGACGCAAAAACTAAATTCCAAATATTCGCTATTTTTTACGTAATTGCTTTTCCGATACGACGATTTGTTGATTACGTCGAAGAAATTCTGCCTATTTTAAAATGGGAACAAACGAATTTGCAAAAAATTGCTTCTTAACAAAATGTTATTTGATTTAAAAGGCTTGGTGCCTTTAAACTGGACCATCGTGTCGACATGAAGAAACATAAAAGTATTATTTTCGCGGCGCGCCGCATCTAAAAGTAAAGCGAGTTTGTGAAAGAGACCGAAATCGATATAAATTAACAACTTGTAGAGTCTAAAAATTGCCATTTGATACAGGAACATGGCAATTTGCCAGATATCCTTCGACATTCATAAAACTATTAAACGCCTTAAATTCTTTACGCGGATAACGTCCGTAAATTCTCAACGCGTCGGAAAATCTCGATTTTATTTTCTTTCTCCCATCGCTGTGTGTTTCTGTTACATTACGTTTGAGAGTAACGACATCGTTTGGCTCGAATTTCGTCACAATTTGTATTTTTGTATTCTTCTTTGGAGCAATGTGAATGTTCGCGCGTACCGCCTCCCGCCTCTCGCCTCAACTTCGATTTGTACAAGAAACGATAGTCGATACTCATATGTAGCCTACTCGTATACTGTATTGTGTAGCGTGTTCTATGTAGTGTGTAGCTGTGTACGTCTCAAACACCTCATTTTGGAAATCTTACGGTATCTTCGACGACGCTTTATATTGATTTCGCGAAAAGAGATTAATTAAAATATGTCTCGAAATAAACGAGCTCGACGTTGCGGATATCCTCACAAGTTACCAAACAGTAATAAGGTTACTCACTTTGTCGTAATATTAATTGCATTACTTCGGGCACTTTTCTCTTACCACATAGTTACAAGTAGTTCGAAAATGAACTATTAAAGAAGTTTTTCCATTTACGAGTCCGTTAATTTGCTAGAAAACTGATTGAATTCGTCGAGAATTTTTCGTGCTATTTTTTTCTCTTCCATGGCAAGTAATTACTAAACTTCAAGTCCGCACAATTCCGAAGTTCAACCAACCGTGAAGACAGAAATGGTGATTTTGAGATGTCTGGGTACCTAAGTATCTGTAATTTTGCATACAGGGTGTTTCAAAGCGGAGATATACCAAGTGAAAAGTTTTCTCTGTACGAACGTCCGTTCTTTTGAGGTAACGCGGTTGTGACCCGTAAGCGCGAATCTTCCGCTGGCACGCGAAGGCCAATATCAGCTTGACGGACTTCGGACATACGTTCGCGATTTTTCATTATTTCTTAACAGGAAAAAAATCTATAGTTTTCCCCTAAAGAAATATTCATATGAAGTTTCCACTGATTAATTTTTTAAACATATTAAAAAATGTTTTAACGAAAAAATAAATTATCCTTCGATTTAGCTGTAAAAATGGCGCCTAGAAGTGAGTTTTAGGGGTTTGAGGAGGGGGGGGGGGGGGTCGAGCTCTTAAAATTCTGATTTTCGGCTTCTGTGTGGATGCATATATTACATCGATATGCAATAAAATATTTTTTTGTGAAGTCATCTTTTTTTGAAGGGGTAGAGGGTGGAGCCTTGGTTGAGAATTTCAAAACGCATTTCAAAGAGATTAGAATAATTGCAAAAATTTGAAAAATTATTCGTTATTCAAGTAGACAACCTTCAGTTTTGTTAAAAATTCTCAAGGGTGTAGTTTAGCTTCCAAAAATACGAGTAAATAGGTAATTTTTAGTGGAACAACATACGGGTGGCTGCTTGGTTTTCTTAAAAATTCGACTGTAAATTTTGATCACAACAAATTCGTTCAACTTATTTAAATTTTAGTTATTTATATAAAATTTAAATAAAAATCCTCAGATCAGACTTCCCCTCGGGGAAGATCGGAGCTGGTGATGATTTCAAAAGCTTTATGTAAATGGGCTAGAAACTTTTTATCGAATAGTGAGTGGGTGCACAACTTACGGAACATCCTGTACATGTCTCTTAATATCATTCTAATACCTACGCCGACGAGTAACGTTACACGACAGTATAATAATTAATTCAATTTTTATTCATCATATCGTCAACGTTCCTTCTGCCAATGAATTCCTACCTTTGTGAAATTGGTAATTTTTGTATTCAAAAGAAATTTTTTATTAACCATAACCTTAACGAAAATTCAATGTTGTTCGCAACAGAAACTCAAACGATCCTCTCGAAGAACAAATAATGAATAATTTATAAAACTATAGTAATGAGAAACGAAATCGTATAAAAAGATATTTATGGTGGAAAAATTGACGGTGATTTTTTTTTTTTCACTTGTAATATTTCTAGAGTAAATAAACGGTACATTTGTTTGAATGTGTTTTATACTTTTACGATGTCTGAGTTACTGGAATTATTTCGGTTCGTTGAGTAGAAACGCAATGTTATCGTTTTGTTATGATTGTTTCTTTCTTAAGGGTTCGATAATGTTGTTTTCATTGCTGGCGAGTACATTCTAGCGGAAGGTATTATTGCTACAAAATTGATGGATTTCTCTCAAAAATATGAAAGTTGAACGGTTAAACGATACGCTAGACGACGTTTTAAGACGGATGAAAAATTTTCCTAATTCGCGAAATGTTCTTTTATTTTGTTCAATTTTAATAGGACAAAGAAAATGTTGGTCTTTTTTTTTTTAATTTGGCCAAGGCGTTTTTCATTGTCAAAGTATTTATACGAATGATTTCACAAATGGAAACTTCAAAAAAAAAACTTGAAATCTTTCAACACTCTGTTCGTCGTGATCCACGGATATTCTTCGTGAATTCGTTTCTTTCAAAACCATCGCAATTTTTCAGCACTAAACGCGCGCAAACCATCGTAATAATGGGAAACTTGCAAATTACGCCAACTTTTCGCGAAGACTCGTCGAGATAATTTCACTTACGCGAGAGCGTGTGCGTTTGACGTAGAATAGCGCATGAGGCGAGTTATTCGTAACTTTTGTTTTCTTACAACGACGATGTGCGTACGTAGCACTACGTAGAGTCGTAGAGGTACGAGCGTGAGCGTGTCTGCGTTTGAAAAGGCAAAAGCTTTACATACGTGCAAAGTGGAAAATCCCTTATGAAATGCCAACTCGGAGGTGTATAAAGACTAAAGAGAAAGAGACGAGACTGGCCGAAGTGTCAAAAAGCAAAAAGGTTAAGAATGGTACGATTCTATTTGAAAATGTAATTTTCAGTATAGAGCTATCACACTGAGGTGTGACGTACCATTGTTGGGGTTTATTATTTTTTTCAGCTTTTTCGTCACAATGAAAACTGTTCGCAAGTCGTAGTTTTTTTTCCGCTTTTAATTGTTCCTGATTTTAGAACAGTTTCGTGGTTATGCTTGTACGAAGTCGATGCTTTGTATGTGTGTGTAAGTATTAGTACGTGTTCTGGGTACATGTAGGTGCGCTCAGTAATACGAGTATTTTAACGTTTTATGATTTCGATTCGATGAAAACGCGAGAGAGATTTGAAATTCGAAACGTATTTGGGTTGAAATGTCTTTCGATGAAATGACTACGTCGCGTCAGTCGTTTGTGAGCACGGCGCGGCGAAATGATCATCTATACTTCGTCGTATTCGTAGGTAGTAGGTAAATATTTCCTTGCATCTTGCAAATGAATAGGTGCTTTGATGAGAGGAACCGCGAAATTATAGGTTATACGTTGGCTAATAAGCAACAATGGTCTCATAAAGTATGCAAAAATTCACAAACTTGCGCTAGTTTTATCGAATTTTTCCACAGTACGTACATAATATTGACCAAGATTTTTGAATAAGAGAAAAATACGATAAACAACGCGAACGTGAGGGAAAAAAATTTTGTAGGCGGAGGAGGTGGGTATAATGGTTGAAATTTTAGATTGAAGAAAAACACTCGACGAGGAAAGTGGAAAGTTTTCTTGTCGCGTCGTTTGAAAAACGAAATTTCGTATTCGCTGAAAAAATAATACTGATTACTCATTCAATTAACATTTTTTTAAAATGTATATTTTAAAATAACACCGTCGAAGTTTATTTAATCAAAATTGTAACAAGATGTAAAGAAAAATCGATGAAACGGTAGCGAAAACCCAAATAATAAGCTGATTAAAATAGAACACGGTGCAGTGTCTGAAAAGTTCTACGAGTAAACATTGGCCGTTCTTTTAAACGTTTAGAAAAAATTCAAAAAATCAACGTTGTTTTCTTCCAGCCAATATGATGATTATCGTAGCGTTTCGTAAGTCATTTATTATCAAGCATTTTCGCCTTTTTTTTTCTTCATTTTTTTTAAAGCGCCGAAGCGCTGACTACATTATTATTTCATGTTATGGTATACTTCTGACGAAAGCAAGACTCTGATAGGCGTCCATACAGAGTAGATGAACACTTCGAGGTCAGCGAACATGTTTAAGGATGTTATTACCCGTTGAGGTTTTGCAACCTTTTGTTCCAACCAGCCATTGTGCTGAATATTCGACGTGATGGTGAAGGGAAAACATTGCGGAAGAGATGTTCTGCTTTACTTCAGCTCCCCCTCCACCCCGTTTTCGAGAGATAATTTTTTTCTTGAATTAAAGTCGACGGAATTAATTAAAATTTTAGTAACTGGTAGACCCTTACAGGAACCTTCCATGAAAAAATCAGCACCCCTCCGATCTAATTTTTTACCCTCCAAACGGGTGTTTTCGACTTCATTTATTTTTTTTAAGTATCTATATCACTCGACAAAATTTTCAAACATCATTTTTTCGATTTATTTTTGACCCCTAAATGTCATATAATTCTTTCAAAATGTTGTCTCCACGAGGCCATGGTCAAAAATCGCAAAAACCGCGCGCGATCATCAATCGGCACTTTCCACCGTGCGTTGCGCGCGGCTCCGCGTCAGGCCCGTAGTGACATGCCTCACGTAGCAACGCGCGTAACTGTAAACGAGACGCTACAGCACAGTGGGAAGTACCGATTACGCGCGCGCGCTAAAGCTCGTCATTAAAATTTTTTTTTCTCAAAATACACTGATTTTTGGATGATGGGTCAAATAACATTTTTTGTTTGAAATAATTTCAAGATTATTTTGCGATTTTTTTGGAGCATAAGAAGTCGATTTTGGTACGTTATTTTTTGCCTTGTTTCGCTTTTGAAGAAAATCGAGTTTTTGGACTCCAAAAAAATCGCAAAATAGTCTTGAAATTATCGCTGTAATTTCTGCAAAAATCAATTAAAAATCATCCACAACGAACGCCACAACAAAGCACTTCGTATTTATTTATAAATTTAAAAAAAGTAATTTTTTCCAGCGTATAAAAGGAGCCGAAAAAAAAAACAGGAAACAAATTTACAGGTTTGTCATGGAGAGGACAAGTTTTTCGCAAACTTGACACGGTATTCGTTTTAGACGCTGATCTTATTAACTTTTGACAGGAAATCATAAAAATATCCCTAGTCGTCGGTGAAATTTAATTAAAAATTTAATTTCCAATTTAGTCGCGTCGTAAATATACAAATAGAGAGAGAAACGGAGGTACAAAAAAATATATGCGTAGAAATTAAATGGGAAATTTTTAATTTTCGTTACATCTGTCACCTTCGCAGAACTTCTTAATTTCCGTCTAAAAGTTATATTTTCGTTAACTGATGTTTTTCTATTAAAGAAGACGTTAACGGATGAAAATTCAAAAATATAACCGCCAAAATGCAGCTCATTTTCTGTACAGAGGGGTTTCCCGTTTTCAATACCTTGCGAACGCTCGTCGTTCTTTGCGTTTTCGAATATTTCAAATTATTTCATGAAATTGAAAAATTTTTCAAATTCTCTAGTTTGCGAGTCTATAGAATGGTCTGTAAATGTAACGTGATCATTTTAGATCCCTTTGTGAGATTCGCCAACGAGAGAGAAGAAATCTTCGAAGCTCGATACGGTATGTGCCTCTTTTTTTACTTCGTTCGCTGTCTCCTTACTCATCCTTCGTAGCACCAAAGAACGTGAAAAATATTTATAAAATATTTATAACGAGCATTTTCAATACGGAAATTATTTTCGCGAATTCATTACCCCTCGTGTGACTTTCTTCATCGAAGGGGAGTCTTCGCGACGGACCATTTTAAACCATTTTCCGAGATCGTTATTATTTACTAAGCTCGATAGTAGAAAACGTGCTCGTTTGCACTTTGCAGCAGACGCGTAGGAGAAGGAAATTGAATATTATTTTTTACGATTACGCGAGTTTAAATTGCGACGGATAATTTTTTTCGTCGAAAAATCTCAAAGGTGCGTTTGAAAATGTGTTTTTTTCCTTTCACCGTAAGTTGAATCCGATTGCGCGCGTGCCCATCATATAATTCGTATACAAGCGAAATCCTTACCGCCAAGTAGATCTAGACATATTACATCGTCATATGAAGGCGAGAAACTTTTTCATTTTGGAAAAGAACAGCAAGAGGGGAAAACGGCGTGATGGCGATGATGTATTGAAATACACTTTTCCGGAGTTCTGTCCTCTTAAGTAAATTGTATGAAGATATTGTAAGAAAAATAAGTAAAACAAGGAAAAAAGTTTCCCCTCGTTGTTTATAATATGTATCAACGTTAATAGTCGGTGCAACGAATTTGGTAAAGAGTACTCAAAATTTAGGGCTGCTCGGTTTTTCACTCTTTCAAGTATTCAGGCCCATAACCAGCGTAGGGCAACCAGGGCATTTCCCTGGTGAACAAGAGGCTTTGCCCTGGTTGGAAAAATTCAACAATTTCCTCCATTTTTAATAATTAATTAAAAACCTCCTCAAAAATCTTCAGTTTTCAATTTCTTTCACTTGAATACCATTATGGAAAGAAAAAAAATGAGAAATTCCTCTTCCTCAAAAAAGCCCGACACCGACATTGATACGAGTAATTTGTCGCAGCACAAAAAAAAGTACCTGCATGTATAACTCAATAATCGAAATTTTTATAAGTTGGGCACATCACGGCATCACCTAAAAACCACTTGAGCGCCATTTTTTAGGCCAAATCGAAAAATAATTCTTTTTTTTCGTTAAAACACTTTTTAACACGCTCAAAAAAAATCGATAGTTTTCGCGTAAAAAAATATCGAAAAATCACCAACGTTACCCCCGTCAAGTTAATGCCGGCCGCCGCGTATTAGCGGGAGATCTATGTTAATGCGTTGATCTTGTTTTCTTGTCCTTATCATTCAAGTCCAATCAAAACGAGTCTAAAAAGGATCAGATAGATACCCACTCTACATCATCGTATCAATAATAAAATACGACGTATTGTAGCAGATTTTAAATAAATTTCGAACGCGAATAATGAAGATATCTTTTGAGCGGCGTTTCGCATTGATCTTGAATACGATGACGAAACCATACGAGCGAATAACATTCGATACGTCGCGACGTTTAAAATAACAATAACGAAAATGGAAAAAAAAATATGAGAAATCACCGATGAACACGTCCGTATGAAAATTTTCATTATAAGCGATGGTATCGTTGAACTATTCATATTTGTCATCGTACTCTTGTTGGAGTGATTTTAAGAATAAAAGAAAACTCATATCCTTTTAAGAAAGATATTCTGCGAGCATAGGAGTTCAGCGGTATGATACATATGAAAAAAGAAAAAAAAAACGGAAGCCTATATCGTCAGTTTTTGCCTTTTAAATGGAGCACGTATTTCAATAATATTACCTAACCTTTTCGTGATGTTACTTTTTTCACCAGTATCAAAACGAACGGTAATGTTGATCGTGGCGAATTTATGTAGGTGGTTGTTGTTTTTTTTTTTTTTTTTTTCATTATACATGTAAATCACACCAAAAAGAAGGGGTAAAATACAAAGAGAACATTTATGAAGGCGTGGAAAAAGCGCTTAAAAATTTTCCACAGAAATCGATTCGATTTTAGTTCGATCGAACTAATATTTTTCAGTAGGCAAGTTTGAAATTTTTTAAAAACATAAAGAGATGAAGTTCGTCGCGATTTCAAATTTCAGCTAATAAATATGTACATACCTATTACCTACATACATACGAATATGTCCCTTTCGCAAGCGCATCGAGTACGTACACTTCATTTCGTAGCAGAATACCTCGCTTATTTTTTCTACGAATTTTTTTCAATCAAAAGATGCCGTTTTCTTTCGTTATAATTTTAATTCGAAAAACAATTAGCTTGATAGAACTATAGAAGGCAATTACTTACGGTGATAGGTATTTGCGGCAACGACCAGTAAAGAAATTTATAAAACTTAAAAAAAAAAAGCTTTTTAGCGTTTCAGCTGGATTTTTTTAAACCTTTGTAATACCTCAGTTATGGTATTAAATCCTTAACTTTTGCGAAATTGAAATTGTACGTGTTGTAATTTCATCGCACAACGAAATAAATTGCAATTTTACGTTCGCCAGTGTATGTCATTTAATATAGCGCTACGTTGATGCGGAGAAATAATTTTTTCGCCACTGAAATTGTAAATACGAATTTAGCGAATTTTTGAAGGGAGGGGGAGGGGAGGATGGAGGACATTGATTTTGTTAGGTGGAAAAATTTACAAGTTTCAAACGCAATTTTGTAGCTTTAAGACGGGACTACGGGTATAGTGGGTTGCATAACCAATTTTCGCAGAAAAAAGCACTTGAATCCCTGTAACTGCTTAGGAAAATTTAAATTGTGAAATATCGCTCTGTACGACAAACAAGTGTATATTTAAGAATATTATATTAAAAAATTGCTCAAATTTATAGAAAATTGAAATCGCAGGACCTTACTTTGAGGTTTGTAAGACCCCACAACTTTAGTTGTTGATCAAATGGGCAATTTTTCGATATTATAACCTAAGACAGACACTGGTTTGTCCTGCACAGCGATATTCCGCAATTTTAATTTTCCTGAGCAGTTACAGGGATCTTAGTGCTTTTTCCTGCAAATATTGCTTATGCAGCCCACTATACCCGTAGTCGCGTCTTAATAACTTGAAATCGCGCAGCGAACGCGTAGAGTGAAAAAGTAACGTCGAATTATGAAAGAAAAGACGTTAAATTTGTATTTTTTGCAATTAAATAAAAAAGTCAAATGCCTTGCTGTAAAATACATAAATGTATGTAGTATGTACGTCTACGTATGCTCATAATATACGACTTCGATCAACGAGGGAGCCATCGATTCGCGTATTAAATTACAATAGATAAGTATGTAGTGTATAACGATTTTAACTTAAAAGAAAAAAGAAGTGATGATAAAACATGAAAGACGTGAATCATTCTATTGTAACAAAACTTTTGAAAAAATAAAAAGAAAAAAGATGCATAAATTTTTTCATCCTATCGAGCGTCGTTTCCGGATGATAAAAAACGGAATTCCGGACTGGTCGATAGCGTACGGTAGCTCACCGGTGAATTTCATTTTAGCGATGGCAATTCGCAATATGCCCAGTGCCCAATATTGGTAGACTTGGTTGACTTCACTTGCGAAGAAATAAAAGGATGAGAAGTTGATGTAGATGGACTACATTTAATAGGGTAATGTACATACATACGCGTACAGATGTGTTCCGCGCCGCACGCTGTCCATTAGTTATGTTAAGTATAGATTTATAAACGATGAAGTGGAAAAAGGCAATGTGTCTGTTAATTATGTAAGATCAACTCATCAGGTCGCAGATATTTTGACTAAGGCATTAGGGACGAGTAATTTTGATAGATTAAGAAATTCGATGCATATATTGTAAATTGTGATATTTAATTGTAAGCATTAATTTAGAGGAGGGAAATATTGTTGGGCGAGATTTGATGATAAGATAAGAAACGTTACCATTTTATATACTTTGTATTGATGTGTACGACAGTTCTAAATATATACGACTCCAGATAACACGTAAATCATTAGCTCCACTATCGGCGTAAAATTTTAATTCATTAGGCAATATATCAGTTTTGGTCTCCGTAGCCAAAGTAACGCTAAAAAAAGCTCTACGATCACGTGAAAAATAACATGAATTGGCCAAATGACCTTCTTTACCACATTGAAAACATTTTCGACTCTGCGAATTTTTCCTATAATCACCACGAAATCGACAATCATTTCGATAATCATTATTATAACGCGAATCATTTTTACTATTACTACTCCTATTATCGTCATCGAAATTACTATGGCCAAACGATCTACTGTTAAAATTTCTACGATTATCCCTATGAAAACGATTATATTTATTTCTGTCATAATTCGTACCTCGTTGATTATTTTTACCACCATGTCGATTCGTCATAAATGCCGCTTTTTCTTCGCTGTTCGTTGAATCCGACATACTGCCTGGTTCATTTGTTTCCTGTTTTTCTCGATTGTCTCTGCTTGACCACTCTTCCACAAACTTGGCCTTCAGCGTCGCCGCTTTCCTATCTGCTACTGGAAGTCCATCAAAATACGTAATAACGCTGTTGTATGACTTCGGAAGTGTCAACTGGAAATGTGCAATTACATCGTCATCCTTCATCTCCTCTCCAGCTGCGCGCAATTCGTTAATACATCTTTCGAACCTGGCCAAATGCGTCATCGCGTCTTCTTTCTCGTCAAAAATCAATTTTAATAATTTTCGCTTCGTTTGTATACAACTCAACGTATCCTTGCGCAAATATACAGCGTCCAATTCGTCCATCATCTTCTTCGCTTCAGTTATTCCCATCACTAATTCCAACTGTTCCGACGACATACGATCGACAATAATTTTTCTCGACTTTGCATCTTTCTTTTTCCATTCAGCGGTCACCGGATTGGGCTTCGCTTCTTCTAAATTTAATCCATCAGCTTCTAACGCAATATTCACTCGAAAGCGCCATTCACGATAATTCGTGCCGTCGAACTTGGGAATAGGTGTCAGCTTATTGAAAATAGGTGCCAGCGTATTGGTTGACATCTTTAGCTTTTACAAACACACATTTAAAAAACACACAATTCACAAAAATTTTGACTAGAAATAAATCACGTTCATAATTGTACTTGTACGTTAACTAACTACGCACTGTTACCATGTTAAATTCTGTTACAACGAAATAAAATGATCTACTTACGTGTTATCTGGAGTCGTATATATTTAGAACTGTCGTACACATCAATACAAAGTATATAAAATGGTAACGTTTCTTATCTTATCATCAAATCTCGCCCAACAATAAGTTATAAAAATTTTCAATGGTTTTTCAGTATTGAAAAAATCTTGAAAATTGCAACATTTCCTCAATGAACATTTCATCGTATTTTAACAATTGATGTTGTCCGTTTAACCAACAGCTTTTTTAGTTCTTCCCAGAGGTTGGGCCCAGCTCGGGACCAGGCCCTGAAACCCGAAAAGCTCCGATAAATTGAGCCCTGACCCGAAGCCCTATGACCCAAAAATGGACCTAGTTTCCAAAAGTGGGTACCGAAACCCGATTATTATTTTTCAGGCCCTGGGCTTTTCTGGGCTTGCGATTTTTTTTAACTCGCATATCATCAATTTTGTTTCCGTACGGTTGACCCACCTAAACTAACATGGAGGATTTACACGGGTGTAGTACCAACAACTATTATAATATAAGGCCATATTTTCGAAACGCTTAGCATAATTTACCTGGCGCGTTAATGGTTAATGCGTCGGGTAAATTTCAACTAGCGTCCGAGAAAAGGCGAATGGTCACTCACATTGAGCTATGTCGGTCAAAGTGGCCGCTTTCATGGGAATATTCGATTCTTCGCGAATTCGTCGAGTTCATAAAATTATCAGGACAGGGTTCATCGACGTGGAAAAAAATCTTCAAAGCGTTCGCTAAATTAAGAGCTTTAGCGTTTTTCTTTTTATCACTGTCAAAAACTGTACCCTCGTTTACATTGATTAATAATTTTTATGACGTGAAATAATATCCGCCTTTGTATTTTCAATACCGCGTGGGCTTACTCGTACGCGGGCTTTTTCCTCCATCTTTTTAGCTGGACCCGAAGCCTAAGCTGAAATATTTTCACAAGATAATCGAAAGCTTCGCCGGAGGACACATCGCATTGGAAAACGTAAAGCGTTGTTTTCTCGTTTCGCTCTACTATAATTGATTTCCGAACAAACTGATTGTTTCGGGTTTCCATGTTAAAATCATCGTTTGGTTGTACGAGGAAAGGAGGAAACCACGCGTACATAGCGCACGTACTCGTAGTACGCAGTTCATCAAATTTGCTCGTTGAAACAATCTACAAATATCGGAAGGCGAGGCGTTCTCGCCACGCAAATATGCAATCCTGTCATCCGAGTATAACGTTTTCGAAATAATTATATGTACTATGTATCGACACTTGTAAACTTGGCGGTTAGGCGACTTTACGCAAATATACGTAACTTGAGAAATTCGATATTACGAGTATACTCGTATTTAATGTACTCGAAAGGTGACTCAATTTCCATGTTGTCAAAACAGACAAAATGTACTGTTTATCCTTCCAATACCGAGCTAATAATACGTATTAAGATTCGACATACTCGTGTGAAGCATTTCGTATGTAGGTAGAGGTACTGTACACACGAGTATGTAATGTACGCTCAGGCTAAGGGTCAGGGTATCGCTCACCGTTCGCCTTAATTTCAATCTCTGTCTCGCCTTCTGTCCATTCATTTTACTTAATCCAACGAACGAAAACAAGCTACTTTTCTCTTCTGCGTACGAGTTTCGAACATGACGTAAACGACGACGACGACGACGACGCGTCGGACGCGTTCAACGAAATAACAAGTCTTTAATTATTAAAGAGCTTTTAAAATTCAATTTTCTCGGGCGTCAGTTACTCGTAAATGAATTTGTTTATCAAATAATTCGATAAAAGAACAGCAAACGTGATATCGCATCGTCAAAGGGATCGAGAAACAAACTCGTTTTTTTTAATCCTTCATCCCCACGCTTTGCAAATCCTCGGCGCGCAAATGAAATCCGAAAATTGGGCGGCATGTATCGTGGTTGGGAGGGGAGATGTACTGAGTGAGGGGATACTGCAGTAGCGAAAATACGGCGGCATTTCACCTTTGAAAGTATGCTCCTCACTTCGGCTCACTTTTGTAATTTCGACGCCGGAAGGCTGTTAAAACGTTTCTATTCTCTTGCTCTATTTGGATTGAGTTGAGTTTCGTTACCTCGTTGTTTCCCTTAGTCGCCGTGTTAAGTTGACTTTTTTTCGAATGTCTCACTGTTGGGTGCTCAATTTGCGCTGATTCGAGTTTTCTTCGATTTCGTTCCCGCCCCCCAATCCGTTCCACGGGTCCGACTAAAGAATTTTTCGTTTCTGTATCAGCCTTAGGGTTACCGATTGTATATTTCTCGACATGCTAGAACATATCATTAATTTAATTAATTGTACAGTATCATTTTTTTCGGCGTAAATTAACGTTTTTCTTCGTCGCACGAACGATACGATTACGAGGATAATCTTGTATAATTGCTACGCGACTTGTATTCGAGATTTTTTCAAGCCCTCAAGAATGAAATAGCAAGATTTAGACGAGGGAGTTGGCGCGGTGTGATCTGAAAAGAAAATATTTTCTCAACGTAACGTGTTTTTTTTTCCTCGTCACATAACCAGAGAATTTCAAGTGAAGAAAAAACAACGTAATAATTTAATGTTTTTATTAATACTAATACTATATAAATATGTGTAGTACAAGGTATACGTAAACATGTAACGTATAGTACGATGTACGAACCACAAATATATGCGAAAATACCTCGAGAGGAATACGCGAGGAAGGGAGTAGCCTCTTATGTACAAGAATACGTTGGAAGTTGGAGGAACGAACATGTTTCGTATACGTATTACGTAATACGTACACATACATATAAATATCGAATGCAATAACAACGAAAAATAAGAGAAAATATCTGCCATAGATAATATTTTGAGAAACGACCCAAAAGGGAGGCAAAGGGAAGAGGCTACGCCTCGCTGTGCCGCCAAATCGACGACGTACGCAGTATTTATTCAACATGTAGACCTACTGTATTCGGTGTATCTCAAATGTTTAAAAAAGATGTTTACTTTTGTAGATTTGACTAAAATAAATAAATTCGGTGGTATCTTTGCGAGTCAGGTATACAAACGTGCTTCATTTTCAAAAAGCAGGCGGTAGCGAGAAAAATTTCAAGTATTACGTCTAATGTCTAAACAACACTAAACAGATCGTACAATGTGTGGAGAATGGTGGCGGTGGCAATGGCGACGATAGTTGATACTACGAGTATATACAAATTGATTATTTGATTACGTACGTTTGCGCTCCGAAAGGGAGAACAGATCTACCTTGTATATAGTAAAAATGACGAAATCGTATTTCACTCCTGTAAAATGAGAAATTTAGCGATATCGCGTAGAAACCTTGTAAACACGAGTACATCAAATAACGATGGAAAACGCCGAAAAGCTCGATTCGCTTTTGCGACGAGACTATACGTATAGTATGTACGTAGATTGCATAACTAGTTTTTGTTGGAAAAGCATTAAAATCCCTGAAACTGGGCAGGAAAATAATAATTACAAAATATAATAGCTTCAGCGAACGAGTAAGAGTACACATAAGTAGGTACGTCTTAGGATATCATATCAAAAAATTGACCAATTTTATGTGAAACTTCAGCTATTGGTCAAATGAGACAATTCTTTGATATGATATCTTGAAACGTAGTACATTGGTTTGTCCAACAGAGCGATTACAGAGATTTTAGTGCTTTTTCCTGCCGAAGGTCGTATCCGGGTAAGCAGGCCGTTCCGGCCTTTTTGTTCAAAAAAATTTTAATTAATGTGGTAGTTAGGTACTGTTGTGATACATTCTTGACCAAAATTTCAGACCCCTACCTAGACCTCTTTTTGAGAAAAAAATTAGTAATTGAAAAACAGATAGGAATTTTTTTCTCAAAAATGATAAGCGGAGGATGTTCAAATTTCGGATGTTCTACACACAAAAATCGACAATCCCCCACCATCATTTTACCCCCACCAAAGTACGTTTCCTAACTTGTTTTTTTTTTTAATTTAACTACGGCCCCGCTGAGTGAAAATTTTGAAACTTCGGTGGTAGTGCAACGGGTCGATCTAGCAAAAAATACAAAAAAAAACACACACTTCGACGTCGACGGGGATCGATCGGCCGACCGTCGCGTGACGCGAGTAGAACCGAACCGCCGGTCTACTCGCTCATAAAGTGTGTCGCGCGACGGTATTTAATGGCTGACCGATCAACCAATCGACGCCTTTGTGCTCATTACACCTTGCTTTTATCTCTTCTTATTACACCTTCTCTTAAAGCGAAATTGCGAATCATTCGCTATTTTACGAATTTTCTTTGTTCATCTTTTTTTTTGTTCACCTATTACGTGAAATTGCAGCTCGTTCGCTATTTTACAAGCCTTCTTCATCCTTTTTTTTTTTTTCATTACGGAGAATTGCGACTCGTTCGCTGTTTTACGTTTTGAATAATTAAGTGTTGATATTTTGATTTTACTCAATACTACCTTCTTACGTTTTAACGTTAAATTCGCGGAATTGCGAGACCTCGCTATTTCGCAATTTAACACACTTTTTACAAACACATACGTTAATCGTTTTCCTCGCAACTTTCTTTCCCCTCCACACCAGTGGGATCATCGTGTCTCGCAAGGGCGTAACGAAAGTTCGTCCGCCGTGTGTGGAGTAACCACAATACCAGTGGGAACAATTTTTGAATCTTGTGTTTACCTATTTTACACGAATACACAACGTCTCCCACGTATAAACGCTTTTTTTATTTCATTTTACGCAAGTAAACACTTCACCCTCCTCTATACAGGAATTGCGATTGAATCGCTATTTTCAGGTGGGGGAGGAAGGCCTCATTGGCGATAGGCAGAGGCTTAACTTTCTCCCTCGTGAGAATCCCCTTCCAGTAGGTGCTCTTTTGACCCCCAAATGATGTAGATATTTCTTCAAAATTTTCACTCTCCTATTTCATGGTGAAAAGTAACGAATTCGAGTGCGCGTGCGGTCATCTGCATTTCCCACTATGCGGTAGCGCTTCGTTCGTAACAACGCGCGACATTAGGGTTGTGTGTAGATCATCCAAAATTTGAACCTCCTCCTCTTATCATTTTTGAGAAAAAATTCCTATCTGTTTTTCAATTACTAATTTTTTTCTTGAAAAGGGGTGGAGGTAGGGGTCAGAAATTTTAGCCATGAATGTATCACAACAGTACCTAACTACCACATTAATTTCAAAGTTGTTGAACAAAAAAGCCGAATCAGCCTGCTTACCCGGTTACGGCCGTTGTCGGCATTTCTCTAAAAATGAACCTGATCGTCTTGTATACTCGAAATGAGTCATTTAATATTTCTATTCTACGCTCGGTTCAAACTTCAGAGTAGGTCAAGAGCACGAGCGATTTTTTCAGCCAATTACAGCGGTTAGATAAAACTACTCGTTATCTATGAAGACACGGAGGGTATAATCCGTCTGTAAGTGAGACCGTCGTATCGTTATCGAATTTGAATTTTAATAGGCGCGTTATTGGCCACGTCATGCGTCATAGCTATACATACACATACACCTATACATACCATGTGCTACGAAAACGAAAAGCCAGCGGTTCTGCCGCCGCACCGGCTACCAAATTAAGCCTAATTTTTGGTATCTATACATTACATGTAAATCTAATAGGTCTCGGCCGCGTTAATTTTAACCAGGTGCGCAAATTTTTGCGGTTCGTTGCTTTTACAAAGGTAAAGTATGAGCATCGCGGGCAACGTAGATGTGGTGTTTGCCAAAATAACGTTTACAAGTCGACGACACGCTTCGATATAACCGCAATTGCCCTATCATATTATTGTCCGATGTATTATAACTTACGGTACGTATGTAATTATGTATGTAGGCCTATTTTCACTCGTGGTATCAAAAGCGTGTATCTCATTTCCTCTCCTGTCTCGACCTGTATCCGTACCAACTTCGAGCCAATCGTGTCAAAGAAGACGCTATTTTTCGCTGCTTAGACCGAAGCAAATGCGAAAACAATTATGGCAATTTTCGAAGCTTTTTATGAAAATCACACGAGTGAATTTTTTTCACTTTTTTCCCAACGCGAATGTGTCATCTCGCGACGCGTAGGTCGTATTGATAACGGCGTAAAAACTTTTGTATCGCATTCGCGTATCACGCCTCCGCAAAATTTTCATTTTATCCGCATTAACGGCTGCTCGAAAAGCAAGGGTAACTGGGAGGGGGGGGGTATAAATGCCGAGTGAAATATTTTAAACCTTTCAAGGAGAATTCATGTTTGCGTCGTATTTCATTTACAATGGAACCGTACCAGGTATTAACCTCCGGTTCGGATAATTTTTGAATTTTTAGAAAAAGGTCATCGATAGGCCCTTAACACCAAACTTTTGGCTTATATGTAGGTTAATCCGATTGATCATAGAATGGCTTCTTTCACGCGTTGCTTAACCTTAGTGTCGTTTATGTCCTCAAATGAGCGAAATTCAAGTAGAACATTTTTCATAGATCTCTTCAAGAAATCTGTAAAAAGGTATTTCACGCATTAACCTGAAAAGTAACGAAGCTACACTCGTGCAAGAATGAATATCGAGATTTCAAGCTGTATTGACATCCGTTTGAAATAAAAGAGTACGCCGAACTGTAGAGAGATTTTGAAACTTGAAAAACCAAGTTTTACCGGAGAATTCGCCAGTGGTAGCGTGGAATCGTAACATTCACACGCGAGTTCTCCATTCAAGTAAATGATTTATATACGCGCTGTCGTGCGAATTCACAACAAAATAGTTCAAAGGAGAAAAAGAAACATTAATCGATGTCTAACGAATGGAATCCTCATCAAAGAGTAAATGTAAAACTTGCTCTATTGTTAATCGTTTTCACATTTCGAACGCTGCAAATTTTATTCAACCTCCGTAAAACAACCAACAGAAGAGTGAACTAAATTCCAGAAAATACTGGAACAACACATACACCGACTCGAAAATTGAAAATTACTTTTTGCTGTTTCCACAATCGTTAACAGTAAAACTTGGAGATCTCATGCGACTCCTCCCCCATAGAAGCTGCGCACGTAAAATCGTTTGCTGTTTCCTCACCTTCCAGCATCACATGATTCCATCATACAATCATATGACTACCCACTTTGCTTCTTCTCAAATCAGGTTCTAGGTGGTGGTGCAAGCGATTTGAGGCTAGTCGGACCCCATATTTGTCAATATTCGTTAATTGTTTTTTATGGGGGTCTGGCTAGCCTCAAGTGTGGTGGTAGTGCAATGAAGTTGAAAGTTGGATGCTGGCCGCTTTTGAAAAAATCGAAATTTAAATGTTTCGTTGTGTTCCTTACACCATTCTCAACGTAATAGACATGTAAATAACACTCATTCTTCTCTAGTCAGGCCTGTTCGGTATTAGTACCTAATCCCCAAAAATATTCCTCTACAAAATTTCTCTCCAATTATATCGTACACCAGCTTCAATTTTCCTCTTTAAAGAGGTTGATTGAGATAACTTCGAGCACGCTTTTCTCATCGGCATTGCGTTTATGAAAAATTTGTGTCATAAAAGCAGAGAGAAAATCTTTCGCGAACATTTCGTTATTAGACGCCTCCGTAAATATATCTCTCAATGTTTTCGGCTCCAACTGCGGTGAAAAATCTAGTAATTAATTTTTCTGAGCGAATTACGTTTACGTGTATATAGAGAACACGGACGTAGTGCCAAAGAGTGTATAACTGTTGAGCCTACGCACGTATTTTCTTGTAATATTCCATCACGCTCGAATAGTTTTAATTATGATTGAACGTTATTTTTTCTACCGATGTTTTCTGCTTCGTCGAAATTCTGCTTCTATGGAGAAGAGTTCCGATTTTCGAATAAGTTCAATTATACGATTCAGCGATTATGTAAGCGCTATACGTAGAGGCGTCTGCGTCTACTTCTGGTATCTTCGGTCAAAGCTACCCCTTAGGCCCTTACCACCATCACCACCACCACCAACACTACACGTATTCCCATTCGAAGCACACAGAAAAGAAACGCTGGCCGCCATCGACATCGGACTGTTGTTTCCATCGTTATTACACGTTAACGCGGATAATATTATCTAATTCGCGTAATACCTACTCGTAGTTGTTGGAACGCTTTCACAGGTAATTGGGTGCTTGGCATAGTGCTCCAATTGATTCGTTTCCGTGCACTCGTTATTATACTCGTAATCGTTTTGTACACAACTCTGCTACAACTTACAACGTGGAAGGTGCACAACTGCACAGTACACAGACACACCACACCTAATGTAATCCCTACGTCGTTCGAGTATCGACTGTGTACACTGCACACTACACACTTATGCACTATTATCTACCGGTGTTTTCGATTATCTAGTTGTTTTTGCGATTTAATGATGCGTTGAATTCGCTAAAGCGTGTCGAGCTTTACGCGACGACATCGGCCAAATTATATCAACTTATTACATTACATACCCCGAACTTGAATCGAAATGCCAACGTCGTCGTATTGGGAAAAGACGACGGAAAACGAATAATGTATAAAAAAAAATGCTATTTCGTTAGATACGCTTCGTTTAGATGTCATTTACAAGATGAGCAGTTGATCGCGGAATTCGTTAGAAGAACCAAATACCAACAAAAAGTAAAATTATTTACTCTGAAATGATTTTTTTTCTTTTTGTTTTAGAATTTTCGGAAGTAACTTTCCCTGGTCTGTCACGAGACCAACTTTCATGAAAATGAAACGCTTATAAATTGAATTTCCAATTACTCGTGCAAATTGATTGAAACGAGAAATGTAACGAAGCGATGAAAGAGGATAATTGCTCGCTCAAACTATGCACGTATCTTCTAATATCACACGCTAATTTAGGGAAACTGATACATGAAACCCTTTCATTTAACTTTTGAGAGAAGCAGATGAACAGACTAAAAGACGCTTGTGTAACGGTCAAAAGCACAAGTCGTCGCTATTATTTGGAAATTTCATCATTTCAAAACTAAAGAGCTCACCAGATATTCTGGAGAGAAAAATAAGTCACATTTGATCAAAAGAAATACGATATTCAAAGCTCTGAAGAAATTCATCGTTTTTACGACCCTGCTTTTAATAACTAAGGTACTCTCTAATCGAGTTTTTTCCCAATGAACTTGATGAATGACAAACTTCGTCGGTACACAAGAATTTGCATAAACAAATTTACTACTTAAAAAATTCCAAAAAGTACCGAAACGCTTTAAGAAAATCACTCCAGTCCACTTGTTCGAATAAACAAAAAATTTCACTAGCTCGCGGAGTTGCTGTTCGAGTGAAAGAAGAAAACAAAACAACGAGTTTGGATAATAGCATCGTTAAGGGTACGTATATAAAATTTCTTCTTTAGTAACTTTGATCCACCTACCCACGCTTGAACATAGGCAATATACGTCAATGAAAACATAAGAAAGCGTCTGCTTAGAGGTACCACATTGCGGAGAAAATACGTCTTTGTTTTGCCGAAAGTTGGACCAAACGGCGCGATAGAACAAGTAGTGTTGGCGGGGAAACCAGAGAGACTTAAATTCGAACGCTAACATGATGATACACGTCTTCTTAAATAGACGCTATTTTTACTCCATTCGTCTGTCGGATTATGGATATATCATCTGAAGATAGCGAGGTAGAAAAAAATCGACGTTTATAACTAAAACGCAGCAAAAAGAGAGACCTCCCTAACGAGGCTTTTACCCTCTTCGCGTGCGAGTATATTTCGCTCGTCGTAAAATGACCCGTAAAAAATCGTTCGCGAGCTTTCACGACAACCGGCGCTAAAAAGTACAAGTATCTTCGTTTTAACTGACAGAATTTTTTCCCAAGTTGTACGCGCGTCTTTTATTCGTGGTTTTTCCTTCGTATCGTCTCTAATGTGTACCTCAACGTCCTCAACGACGACATCCACGTTGACAGACAATGGAAAGCTCGACTCGTAGTAACTTTTTACCGAAATTAATGAAGCAATTTTATCGCCTCTCGCAGAGAAGTTATTTCGTGTTCCCAGCGTACGTAGCATGAACTTATCGACTGCCAAAAATGTAAGAAGACAGTACACTCATACTTAACGCGTTGATTTCAAATTACCTAACAGTTAACTAAAAAAATACTCATACAATCTGAAGTACATATATCCAAATTCAACCATCAGCGGCATTTACTTAAAATGCGAACCCGAACAAAAAACATGCTGTACCTATAAAATAAGTTGGAAAAACAAGTGGGCAAGATCAATTTGCTACCCGGTATAGAAGAAACCTTTGTATAGGATATCTTCATTTTCTGCTTAATTTTAATTTTTAGAAAGTTGTTTCCCAAAAAAAAATTCTAGGGGAAATAAATAAAATAATGGAAAGAAAACATCCTATTATAGTTTTCATTTTTCACGTTTAAAACGCACTAAAAACTCGTTTTTCACATGTTTATAATGTGTTTTAAACGCATGGAAATTCACAAGTTTAAAAAACGTTTAAAATGAAAAAAAAAACTCTTTTTGTCTCGAAGACCAGAAAAAGAAACATTTCGGTAGCCCTCGCAGATGAAAGAATTTCTCGAGATTTATCGAAACGCCAGTACTGCACCTCGAGGAAGCGTGATGCAGAGTCGGATGAATATTAGCGAAGTCCTTGCTAAGTCATTAGTTGATAGTATAGACCCTAAAATGACAAGATACACGACTGTTGATCACAGCGGTAAAGGGTATCATGTAAATTTACGAAAATAATAATTGCTTACAATTTTCCCTGTAGAGACGCTA
>QBDW01006065.1:0-44608 GCA_003261595.1 Maconellicoccus hirsutus | reverse complement strand
TATCAATGCTTATTTGTGATGATATGCTTCGAGTTGGGAGTAGGAAAAATCGTTCAACTAGATATACATGGCCGCCAAACAGAAACTTTACGGTTAGAGTGGGTATACTCTCAACGCGAAAAGACTATAGTAATATTAAGTATATGATGAATTTTAAAAAATTTCACAATTTTTAAACATTACATTTTAGGAATAGCACAAAAAAAACTGATGACATATTATACGTACTTGCATACAATGTAATTTTTGCCTGTAAGGAAATTATTAAATACGTTAAAGAATACGCATGGTTTTTTGACAATTTTTAGCATGAAAAGAGACTTCTGCAAATACGGTGGAAAAAAATTTTAGAAACTAGCTCCATACGCTGGAAAAAAATCTTAAGAAACCAGCTTCAACTTCTCATCACCCCTGGGTCAGGTACAAGCTCCACTGATGCATCCTCAGCATAAATGTCTATATCAGCGAATTTTCAAGTCAGATGGATTTTAATTTTACAATTTTTTCATCCACACTAACTGATACAAGAAGCGTTTTAAAATCTTCAACCAAGGTCCAATACTCCTTGGAAAAGAGTCATTGGGAAACGGACCTTTTTTTTAAATATATCGAAATGCGATATATCTATGCGTCAAAGGCTAGGCAGATAAGCATAAGCGATCTTCCTCAAGATCCAGATTTTGATGATATTTGGGTATTAGGTGGGTACTGGGTACCATCGATAAACGTTCATGACCAAAATTTCAGCTCCCCCTCTACCGGTTTTCGAGAAATTAATTTTTTTTGAAAATCATGTATGAATTTTTTTCTCAAATTGCAGTTGACGTAATTAATTAAAATTTCAGTACATGATATACCCTCACAAGGGCCTTCCATGAAAAAATCAACAATTCCTCACTCCCAATTTTTTCCCCTCTAAATGGGCGTTTTCGACTTCATTTTTTTTTTTAATATATCACCCGGCAAACTTTTCAAACACTCATTTTTTCGACGTATTTTTGACCCCTAAATATCGCATAATTTTTCAAAATTTTGCCTCTCCCGGTCCGCGGTCAAAAAACGCAATAACCGCGCGCGCGCGTTGGGTGAAACTTCACACTACGCGGTGGCGCTTCGTTTACCGTTGCGTGCGGCTCCGCGTTATGCCTTTGAAATAATTTCAAGATTATTTTGCAATTTTTTTTGGAGTCCACGAAGTCGATTTTTTAAAAAACAAAACAAGGCAAAAGATGCCGTGCAAAAGTCGGTATTTCGGAATCGAAAAAAAATGGAAAAATAATTTTGGAAATTATTTCAAACAAAAAATGTAAACGACCCATCATCCAGAAATCAGTACATTCTGAGAAAAAAAATTTTAATGTGAGCTTTAGCGCGAGCGCTTAATCGGTACCTCTCTTTGTGCTGTAGCGTCTTGTTTATAGTTACACGCGTTGCCGCGTAGACATGTTACTACAGAAATACAGACCTAACGCGGAGCCCCGAACCGAAGATTTTCAAATTTTTAAACAATAACGACGATTTCCATTACCTATAGGAGCTTTACAAATTTTATGGAAAAAAAAACCTTCGGTTGACGTAATGCGCATCTGCTCGGTGTTGACTCGCCCCCCTTCCGCGATTCCACCTGCCGTATTTCTTTGTTTGAATAAGCGGTACTCCGCGTACAACGTTGTTTTTTCCTCGAGAAACGTTGCGATTTACTCGCAAAAATGTGTTTATTCAAATAAACAACGTTTTTTGACATGAACATCTGCGCTTATCATGTAAAATCCTACCACTACTCCGCATTTGAGTAAACATCACGTGAAACAGATGTATGGTATCCTCAGAAAATATTCCGACGAAATCACACACCATAAAGAAGCAAAGAAACGACTGGTCGATTTCCTATAAATTCACTACAGTTCAAACTCATCTTCGTGTGGTTTCGCGTTATTTGAAATAGAAGAAAAAATGGCTCGCAACGCGATAATAATTTCGATTTTTTTATGCATAACGTATTGTTCCTGCATATCGGGACTAAGCCCAAAAGCATTTGATTCCTTCAAAGGGTAAGAAATCTTGAAAAATTTTGTGAAACATTTTCATCTCTTTGCGCGATCTGTTAAGAAGTAAGGTAAAAAAAACGAAGATGCTCGAAGAATTAAAAAATACAAGAAAGATTTCCTTTTTATTTTTTGAAAAATTCGAAAACCTCTCGTAATTATTTGTCATTTTATTACTTTCAGGTATCCCTTCTGCTCCTACGGTACTGCTGCTCAATTCAAACAAATGTGTCTCAAAATGGGAAATCAACTTGGCTACGCTGCGTTCGACGAATCGTACTTAAACAATTTGTCATGCGAACAGAAGACGGTATGGCTGAAAGCAGATGCAGAAGACGCACAGTGGGAAACCAGGGAGCCTTATCTATTGGAGTGCATTTACTATTGGAAAAACGACACTGGTGCAGGCAGCAGCACCGGCAGCAACGACAAACCGACCATAATTAAACAGTACATAAGCGACGGAGTAGCTTATGAAGATGTGTACCGTTTTTCACCCGACAATAAGGGTAATTTAACCGGGGATCAGAATTATAGAAACTTTTTGAAATCTATATTCAAAGACCTATAAGTTTTAGATATACATACTATCCACTAGTAATAGTACACGATGAATAGTTTTAAGCAATTTCACGATTTTTAATCATTACATTTTAAGGGTAGCACAAAAAAAACCAATGAGGTATTATACTTGCATAAAATGTAACTTTTATCTATAAGAAAATTATTAAATACGTTAAAAAATATGCACGTTTTTTTGATCATTTTTAACGTGAAAAGTAACTTCTGCAAACAGTATAGAAAAAAAATGTTGGAAACCAGCTCCAGCTTCCCACCACCACTAGGTCAGGTACGAGCTCTACTGATGCACCATCAGCGAATTTTCAGTCGGATGGATTATAATAATTTTTCAATTTTTTTCATGCACTTTAACCGATACAAGAGGGGTTTTAAAATCTTCAAACAACGTCTTATACCCCTCGGAAAAAAGTCATTGTGAAACAGACTTTATTTTTCAGGTGTCGTTATGCAATACATCTACACGTCAAAGGCTATAGGCAGATAAGCAAAAGCGATGTGCCTCAGGATCCAAATTTTGACGATATTTGGGTATTAGGTGGGTACTGGGTACTATCTAGGAACGTTAATGACCAAAATTTTAGCTTCCTCTCCCCCATTTTTGTGAAATTAATTCTTTTTCTGAAAATCAGATATGAATTTTTTTCTCAAATTTCAGTTGGCTTATTTGATAGACGCTCACAAGGGGCTTCCATGAGAAAATCGACAACCCCTCACTCCAATTTTTTCCCCTCTAAACGGGCGTTTTCGACTTCATTTATTGTTTTAAATATATCACTCCGCGAAATTTTCAAACCTAATTTTTTTGAAGTATTTTTGACCCCTAGATGTCATATATTTTTTTCAAAACTTTGCCTCCCTGGAGCCGCGGTCAAAATACGCAAAAACCGCGGGGGCACGTTGGTTGAAACTTCTCACTACGCGGTAGCGCCTCGTTCCCCGTTGCGCGCTGTCAACGCTGCAACGCGCGTAACCGTGAACGAGACACTACAGCACGGTGGGATTTACCGATTACGCGCGCGCACTAAGGCCCATGACACACGAGCAGTATTTTACTGCTTACTGTCGCAGTAAAATACCGCGAGTTCGATTTTCCTGGCAGTTTTGAACGCAAAACGCGCAGTATTTTACTGCTCGTGTGTCCGCTCCGATATAAGATAAGGTATTTAAAATGGCAGTATACTGCAGCAGTATTAAAGTCGGCAGTAAGTTCTTAGCGAGATGACACACGAGCGGTATTTTACTGCTTACTGCCGTACTGCTTACTGCCGCAGTATAAAAAGCATTGATACCAATGAGAACGGTCACACGGAAAAATCGCAGTAAAAATTGGCAGTATAAGAACTTACTGCCGACTTTAATACTGCCGCAGTATACTGCCATTTTAAATACCTTATCTTATATCGGAGCGGACACACGAGCAGTAAAATACTGCGCGTTTTGTGTTCACAACCGCCAGGAAAATCGAACTCGCAGTATTTTACTGCGGCGGTAAGCAGTAAAATACTGCTCGTGTGCCAGTTCCAAAATTTGCAGTAAAAAACTGCGGCAGTATTTTACTGCGGCAGTAAGCAGTAAAATAATGCTCGTATGTCATAGGCCTTATACTGCCAATTTTTACTGCGCAGTATTTTACTGCGATTTTTCCGCGTGACCATTCTCATTGGTATCAATGCTTTTTATACTGCGGCAGTAAGCAGTAAAATACTGCCCGTATGTCATCTCGCTAAAACACGTCATGCAAATATTTTTTTTCTCAAAATTTACTGATTTTTGGATGATCGGTCATATAACTTTTTTTCTTTGAAATAATTTCGAGATTATTTTGCAATTTTTTTTGCAGTCCATAAGTCGATTTTCTAAAAAAGCAAAACAAGGCAAAAGCAAAAGTTGGCTTTTTGGACACGAAAAAAATAGAAAAATAATATCGAAATTATTATTTCAAACAAAAAATGTTATACAATCATCACTCAAAATTCAATACATTCTAGGAAAAAATAAATAAAAATGATCGCTAAATTGGTACTTCACACAGTGTTGTAGCGTCTCGTTTATAGTTACACGCCTTGCTGCGCAGACGTGTTACTACAGACCTAACGCGGAGACCCGATTCAGAGATTTTCAAATTTTTAAACAATAACAACGATTTCCATTACCTATAGGAGCTTTACAAATTTTACGGAAAAAAACACTTTTCGATTGACGCAACGCGCATCTGCTCAGCGTTGACATCGTCTCCCCTCCCCACTGAAATTTTCCACCTTCGCATATTTCGTTGTTTGTTCAATAAGCAGTGTTCCTCGTCATGTATATCTGCGCTTGTGAAAAATTCTACTGAGCAAATATGCGTTCAACGTTGTTATTCCCTCAAGAAACGTTGCGATTTACTCGCAAAAATTTACTTCCTCAAATAAACAACGTCTTTTGTCATGAACATCTGCGCTTATCATACAAAATTCTACACTTCTCCGCATATGATTAAACATCACGTGAAACAGGTGCATGGTATTCTCAATGGAAAATACTCGACGAAATCACACATCATAAAGGAACAAGAAAGCGAGTGGTCGATTTTCTTGAAATTCACTACAATTCAAATTCATCTCCGTGTAGTTTCGCGTTCCTTGAAATAGAAGAAAAAATGGCTCGCAACGCGATAATAATTTCGATTTTTTTATGCATAACGTTTTGTTTCTCCGTATCAGGACTAAGCCCAGAAGAATTTGATTCCTTCAGAGGGTAAGAAATTTAAAAAAATTTTGTGAAACATTTCCATCTCTTTGCGCGATCTGTGGAGAAGTACGGTAAAAGGAACGAATCATGCTCGAAGAATTAAAAAATACAAGAAAGGTTTTCTTTTTATTTTTTGAAAACTTCGGAACCCTCACGTAATCGGTTGTCGTTTTATCACTTTCAGGTACCCCTTCTGCTCCTACGGAAGCGCTGCTCAATTCAAACAGATGTGTCTCAAAATGGGAAATCAACTTGGCTACGCTGCGTTCGACGAATCGTACTTAAACAATTTGTCATGCGAACAGAAGAGAGTATGGTTGAAAGCAGATGAAGAAGACGCAGAGTGGGAATCCAGGGAAGCTTATCTATTGGAGTGCATTTACTATTGGAAAAACGAAAAAGATGAAGGGAAAAACGAAGATGATGAAGAAAGCAGCGACAGCGACGATGAAGAGACCATAATTAAACAGTATATAAGCGACGGACAAGGGTATACAGATGTGTACCGTTTTTCACCAGACAGTCAGGGTGATTTAACCGGGGATCAGAATTATAGCAACTTTTTGAAATCTATTTTCAGAGACTTATAAGTTAAATGTACAAACTATTCACCGGTTATATTAAGTACACGATAAATAATTTTGAAAATTTTCACAATTTTTGAACATTACATTTAAGAGTAATATAAAAAAAATGATGAGATTTTATATGTACTTGCATACAATGTAATTTTTGTCTATAAGGAAATTATTAAATACGTTAAAAAATATGCATGCTTTTCTGATCATTTTTAACGTGAAAAGCAACTTCTGCAAATAGGATGGAAAAAAATTTTGGAAACTAGCTCCGGCTTCTCATCACCACTAGGTCAGGTACGAGCTCTACTAATGCATCTTCAGCATAAATGTCTATATCAGCGAATTTTCAGTCGGATGGATTTTAATTTTTTTTTTTTTCATGCACTTTAACCGATTCAAGAGGTGTTTTAAAATCTTCAAATAAGGTCCTATACTCCTCCGAAAAGAATCATTGGGAAACAGACTTTTTTTTTCATGTGTCGATATGCAATACATCTACACGTCAGAGTCAATAGGCAGATAAGCAAAAGCGATCTGCCTCAGAATCCAAATTTTGATGATATTTGGGTATTAGGTGGGTACTGGGTACCATTTAGAAACGTTCACGACCAAAATTCTAGCTCCCCTCCATTTTTGAGAAATTAATTCTTTTTCCGAAAATCAGATATTAATTTTTTTTTCTCAAATTTCAGTTGACTTATTTGATAGACCGTCTCAAGGGGATTCCATGAAAAAATCAACAACTCCCCAATCCAATTTTTTCCCCTCTAAACGGGCGTTTTCGACCGCATTTATTGTTTTAAATATATCACTCCGCGAAATTTTCAAACCTCATTTTTTCGAAGTATTTTTGACCCCTAGATGTCATATATTTTTTCAAAATTTCGCCTCCCCTGGGCCGCGGTCAAAAGACACAAAAACCGCGGGTGCGCGTTGGTTGAAAATTCTCACTACGCGGTAGCGCCTCGTTCATCATTGCGCGCTGCCAACACAGCAACGCGCGTCACGGTGAACGAGACACTACAGCATGGTGGGAATAATCGATTACGCGCGCGCACTAAAACTCGTCATGCAAATAATTTTTTTCTCAAAATTTACTGATTTTTTGATGATGGGTCATATAACATTTTTTTTTGAAATAATTTCAAGATTATTTTGCAATTTTTTTTTGAGTCCAAGAAGTCGATTTTCTTAAAAAGCAAAACAAGGCAAAAGCAAAAGTTGGCTTTTTGGACACGAAAAAAATGGAATAATAATCTTGAAATTATTTCAAACAAAAAATGTTATACGATCCATCACTCAAAAATCAGTACTTCGGAGAAAAAAAATTTAAATGATCGCTAAATTGGTACTTCACACTGTGTTGTAGCGTCTCGTTTATAGTTACGCGCCTTGCTGCGCAGACGTGTTACTACAGACCTAACGCGGAGACCCGATCCAGAGATTCTCAAATTTTTAAACAACAACGACGATTTCCATTACCTATAGGAATTTTACAAATTTTATGGAAAAAAACACTTTTCGATTGACGCAACGCGCATCTGCTCAGCGTTGACATCATCTCCCCTCCCCCTGAAGTTTTCCACCTACGCATATTTCGTTGTTTGTTGAATAAGCAGTGTTCCTCGTCATGTATATCTGCGCTTGTGAAAAATTCTACTGAGCAAATATGCGTTCAACGTTGTTTTTCCCTCGAGAAACGTTGCGATTTACTCGAAAAAATTTACTTCTTCAAATAAACAACATCTTTTGTCATGAACATCTGCGCTTATCATACGAAATTCTACACTTCTCCGCATATGATTAAACATCACGTGAAACATGTGCATGGTATTCTCAATGGAAAATACTCGACGAAATCACACATCGTAAAGGAACAAGAAAGCGAGTGGTCGATTTTCTTGAAATTCACTACAATTCAAATTCATCTCCGTGTAGTTTCGCGTTCCTTGAAATAGAAGAAAAAATGGTTCGCAACGCGATAATAATTTCGATCTTTTTATGCATAACGTATTGTTGCTGCGTATCGGGACTAACCCCTAAAGCATTTGATTCCTTCAGAGGGTAAGAAATCTTAAAAAATTTTGTGAAACATTTCCACCTCTTTGCGCGATCTGTTGAAAAGTAGGGTAAAAAGAACGAAGCCTGCTCAAAAGCCGGCTATACACTATTCGTGAAAACTGACGAAACGCGAAAAGAAATCGCGAAAACGCGAAAAACGAATAGTGTATAGACTACATTTCATTTCGTATTTCGTCATTTATTTTTCGTTTCGCGTTTCGTTTCGTATTTCGTTGTTTTCGCCAGCCGGTCGGTATTTTGACGAAACGTCAAAGAATTTTTTCGTGATATTAGCGACATGAAGTCGTCGCTATACACTTATCGTCATCTTTTCTGCGTAATTTGTTTATTTTGTTCATTTCTTTGCGTTTTTACGTATGAAACTAGCGATATTGCGAAAAGTGTATAACGATTTGATTCGCGATTCGTCTTATTTTTCGCGAAATGACTTGCGAATATGACGAAACGCGAAACACGAATAGTGTATAGCCGGCTAAAGAATTAAAAAATACAAGAAAGGTTTTTTTTTTTATTTTTTGAAAAATTCGAAACGCTCTCGTAATTGTGTGTCGTTTTATTACTTTCAGGTACCCCTTCTGCTCCTACGGAAGCGCTGCTCAGTTAAAACAAATGTGTCTCAAAATGGCAAATCAACTTGGCTACGCTGCGTTCGACAAATCGTACTTAAACAATTTGTCATGCGAACAGAAGACGGTATGGCTGAAAGCAGATGCAGAAGACGCAGAGTGGGAATCCAGGGAGGCTTATCTATTGGAATGCATTTACTATTGGGACTACGATGGAAGCAAAAGTACACAGTATTTAAGCGACGGACAAGGGTATACAGATGTGTACCGTTTTTCACCAGACAGTCAGGGTGATTTAACCGGGGATGGGAATTACAGCAACTTTTTGAAATCTATATTCAGAGACCTATAAGTTTTAGATATACGTACTACTATTCACTAGTAATAGTACACGATGAATAATTTTAAGCAATTTCACGATTTTTAATCATTACATTTCAAGGGTAGCACAAAAAAAACTAATGAGGTATTATACTTGCATAATTTGTAACATTTGTCTGTAAGGAAATAATTAAATAACGTTAAAAAATATGCACGCTTTTTTGATAGTTTTTAACGTGAAAAGCAACTTCTGCAAATACGGTGGAAAATAATTTTGGAAAACAGCTCCAGCTTCTCACCACCCCTACGTCAGGTATGAGCTCTACTGATGCATCTTCGGCATAAATGTCTCTATCAGCGAATTTTCAGTTGGATGGATTTTAATTTTTCAATTTTTTTCATCCATTTTAACGGATGCAAGAGGCGTTTTAAAATCTTCAAATAAGGTCTCGTACTCCTCGGAAAAGGGTCATTGGGAAACGGACATTTTTTATGTATCGATATGCAATACATCTATACGTCAAATTTAGGAGCCTAATACATACCTCCCCCCACCAATCAAAGATACCGTATTTAAGACAAAATTCCGTAATATGTAATATTTTTTTCATTAAAACATTTCCTAAAGTGTAAAAAAGATAAGTATTGAAAAAACGCGAGCGCCCGCTCACCAAGTTGATACAGGCCGCCGCGTACTAGCGGAAATGTACACTTACACGTCACTACTGCATTGGTTAAAAAACTGTTCCGCCGGATCGCAGCGGACAGTATCAATTTGACGGGCATACTTATGGCTTTTAAAGGAATATAATTATTACATTGATACATGAAACAACTATATTGTTTATAGTCGATTCTTTTTTCAAAGGGTGGAGCCTCGGTTGAGAGTTTTGAATCGCTTTTGGTGGCGTAATAAAAAACGTCTGATGAAAATATGCTACTGAAGTGTGCAACTCCCTCCTACGTATCACCGAAATTCAAGGGTAACTTTTTTTTTATTATGCTCGTCAAGTTGACACCAAGCACCGTGTACCAGTGGAAAATACACGCTTACGTGCTGCAATCACGTTAGCTCAAAAACCCCGGCGTTGCGGGGTTTTCAAGAAAAAACAAAAGAAGAACGTTACCTTCTGTGTAGAATAAATTATTACCGAGGCGAAAAGATGGAATTATAGAAGAGAACATGGGGGAAAAAAAATACTTTTTTCAATGTTATACCAAAACTCTCACATTTCTGGTACATAATCCAACAAGTGCATGCCCCAGCGAAAGTAAAAATGTTGATTGGTAAATTAAACTAAGACCGAAAAAAATTACACATGCGTGTCCTTTTCAGTTTTCAAGCACAATTTTCCGGTACCCAACGGATTAGGATTCGAGGCATTCTAGATCGTGATATTTTCAAAATTTTTAATCAAATCAATCACATTTCTGCTACAGAGCTTTACAAATTCTACAAAAATATATTTTTCGATTGACGTAACGCGCATCCGCTCAATGTTGATTTTCCCCCGCCCACCACCGACTCGCAGATTTTTTTATTTGAATAAGCAGTATATCGTCATGTAAACCTATACGGTTGTAAAAAATTCTACAGATTTTTGTCTAAGTAAACATGGTTTATCATCGTTTTTCTCCCCGAAAAATGTGTGATTCACTCGCTAAAATTTATTTTTTCACATAAACAAACAACATTCATCACCATGAACATCTGTGTTAACATGAAATTCTAAATGTCTCTGCATTTGGGCAAACATCACGTGGTGACGAATCCACATTACAAAAAGAAGCAAGAAAGCGATCGTTTGGCATTCTTGAAACTCGCAAGCATTCGAATTCGCCTTCGTGTAGTTTTCCGTTTTTTAAAATAAAAAATAAAAAAACCATGTCTTATAATGCTGCAATAATTTTGATTTCTTTATGCACAACGTATTATTCCTCCGTATCGGGATTGACACTCGACCAATTTAATTCCTTCAAAGGGTAAGAGATGAACTACAATTTTGTAACAACTTCAGTTTCATATCTAAGAGCGATCTATTGAGAAGCAAGTAGTATCCTTTTTAAAACAATGTTTAAAAAATTACAAAATTCCTAAAATTTTTTTTTATTTTATATTTAAAAAAAAATTTGAAACTTTCTATAGCTAATTTTAAAAGAACTTCCTTTTTAATTTTTGTTTTTAAATTTAAAACTTTTAGGAGTCCTTGCTTTAATTGTTTTATTGAACGATTCGAAACTTACTGCATTTCGAGAATAGTTAATTTCTTCGACCACGTTGGAGAACTTTGAAAATTCAAGGAAAGTCTCCTTCACACCGATTGCTTTCAAAGCTTAGACAATATAATATGGACCGCTTTACCATATTTAAAAATAACAGAGCGAAGTGAAGCTAACATATTTCTAGAAGCTCAAGCACAGGAGAAGCTCTGCGCAATGCGCGAGGTTGATGGTGTTGAGGTATTCGCGTTAACATCTGCGCACGCATTGCTTTTCGCCTTCTATGCTTAGGCCCCTAGAATTATTTTGGCTTCACTTCAGCTCTTATACGGTAGAGCGGTCCATATTATTTATTATATTGTCCAAGTTTCAAAGAAGGAATTAATTTTCTTAATTGATTTCGGTACCTTTGGGACGTCTTTTTTGCTATGGCGAATAATTGGTACTGAATAATATTGCTAAAACTTCTGAAATTGAAAAAATTATCAAATTTATTTAAAAAATTGTTCCCTACAACTTCATCGGGAAGATACGCGAGTGTCATTTTCATATTTTTCTTTCCTTTTTAATAAGTGTTCTTACGCTTCTACCCATCAAAAGAAAATTCTACCAGGCACTGGTACAGATCAAGTACGATGGAGCTAGATTCTTTCAGATGCTACCTAAAGCGACATTTATCACTTTCAGGTACCCCTTCTGCACCTACGGTACTGCTGCTCAATTCAAACAAATGTGTCTCAAAATGGGAAATCAACTTGGCTATGCTGCGTTCGACGAATCGTACTTAAACAATTTGTCGTGCGAACAGAACACGGTATGGCTGATAGACGATTCGGAAGAAGAGGAGAAGTGGGTATCCAGGGAGTCTATTCTATTGGAGTGCATTTACTATTGGGAGAACGACAGCGATGAAGAAAGCGATGAAGACGGCGATGAAGAAAGCGATAAAGACAGCGACGACAAAGGAACCAAAATTAAACAGTATATAGGCGATGGACTAATGTTGGCAGATGTGTACCGTTTTTCACCAGACAATCAGGGTGATTTAACCGGGGACGAGAATTACAGCAACTTTTTGAAATCTATATTCAGAGACCTATAAGTTTTAGATACGTATGCACTATTTACAAGTGATATTGATTATACAATGTATTATTAAACGAATTTTTTAACGAAACATTTTAATGGTAACGCACTCAAAAGCAGAGATATACCCTCGCTGAGCCAAGTGTGAGACCCCTAATGCGCTTTCAGTGTGTATATCTAATTCACCGAATTTCTAGCTGAACGACTTGAACTTTTGGTAGTTGGGGGTAGTCTACCAATGTACTACATTTTTTTCAAATTTTTTCTATCACCTTAAACCACTTAAAACACGTTTCAAAATTTTCAAGGACCCACGCCCTTTAAAAACGAGTAAGTGGAAATGAACTTTTTTTTTCCATGTGAAAAGAAGGAGAAATTTTCTTAATTCAAAGAAAGTTACCCCAAAACAATAATACAAGTTTATTTTAACAATAGTAATTTAAATTTTTAATAAATTTATTTAAAATAATTATATGATTATGGATTTATGGCGATTTGGATCTTGGTTGACATTCCAAGGATCTTTTTCGATTTTCATCTCTACTCATCGACTTTACCCACAAACTAGGAGGTTTCAAATTTTCCGCAAATGACGACTACACCTTCTGCTATGAATGTTTACAAGCTCATATGAGAAATATTTTTAGATTAATGTTTCTTCTCCAAGCGTTATGATTCACTTACGCACATAGTTTTTATTTACTTAAGCGACATTCGTAGTCGTGCTTCTGCGTTTCACAAGATATTTTTCACTTTTTTCCCCCATTAAAGCAATAACACGAGTTTTATGGCAACTAACATCTGGCGAATGGATCTTTTTATCCACGTATTCACGAATATAATTACTGAATTCGCGCGCGATAAAAAGGCAGCTCGAGTGATACGTTTGACATTGTTGAAATTCACAAGCATCAGACGTCTCCTAGTTCTGGTTTCTCGATAAAAGAGTGAAAATGTTTCGCAACACGATATTAATTTTCGTATGTTCGTGTATAACTTATTCTTCTGCCGCATCGAATCTGACACCGAGTAACTTTGATTCGCACCTCCACGGGTAAGAGATTTGAACCGTAGAAAGAGGTTTTCGACGCGCGATATCTCGGGAACGGAGACCGAGCGGGGAATAAAAATGAAACGTTTTTTGTAGAGAATCTACTCAGCTTTAATTTTCAACTGAACTATTTTTACGATTACATGCACGGCCGCCCAGGAAATTGCGAAAAACTCAAATTGTTGACCTTTGACCTTGAACATCGTTTTATTGTCAATATACCTAGTTACCTACATGTTTTTTACGCGAAAACTACGAATCTTTTTGGTGCACAGTTCATTAAATTTATTTTCTGATTAAGCTCTTGAACGGGTAAAAAAACGTTTTAACGAAAAAAATTTATCCTCGGATGTTTTATTTAATGTTTTATACCAATTTTTGATACTTTTTTTCATTACTTTCCACATTGAATATCACTTATTCGTCTTACAATAATTTTGCGTCGTTTTTTCATCGAATCGTCTTCTTTAAATTTGTCCCGCCATTACCAAGGGAGCGCCTCGTTCGCTCTTTCTAAGCACTGGAAGACCCCCCCCCCAGGGCATGTCTGTGGCGGAGGAATGCGTACGGGAATACATTAATCTTAGAAAAGGTGACCTTTGCATTATCACTTTCAGGTACCCATTCTGTTCTTATGGAACTGCTGATGAATTCAAACAAATGTGTCTCAAAATGGCCAATCAGGTTGGTTTTGCCGCATTTAACGAATCGTATTTAGACGGTTTAGCATGCGATATGTTTACGATATGGCTGAAAAATGATAAGGAAGATGCTAAGGAAAATGCTGGGGAAAATGCTGAGGAAAATGCTGAGGAAAATGCTGAGGAAAATGCTGAGGAAAATGCTGAGGAAGATGCCGAGCCAGTTCCTGAATGGGAAACGAGGGAAACGTATCTATTAAAATGCCATTTCTACTGGTCCTCCGATCAATCCTCAAGTAAAAAGTACATAGGTGAAGGATATGGCATAGACGATGTGTTCCTTTATTCGCCTGACGATGATGGAGACATAACTGCGGATGGTAACTACAAAAACTTCCTACGATCTATATTCAAGACCAGTTAGCGGAGGCGTGAAACGTATCGTAAAACTTAACATAATAACTAAATTTTCATGCGATAGAAATAAATGAAAAATGTTTTAATCTTTTAATATTATTGATTTAGTCAAAATTCAAAAATTCGTTAATAAATGGGTAATGAAGCATTATTTAACTTTTTTAGCGCGGTTAGTCGGAAGAAATCAAATGCATTTTTTTACTAGCGTAATCCAGTTCAACTGTATTTTATTGATTATTATTTGTTTGTTTTATTTTATTTTTCACGTTTCTCGATGGTACCCACCTACCTCCCAAATATCATCAAAATCTGGACCCGGAGGCAGATCGCTTACGCTTATTTGCCTATAGCCTTTGACTTTTTTTGCGCTATAACGGTCCTACTCACGTCATCGTATGGTCTGAGGCACAAAAAAAAATTAAATCTAAAGCATACACGAGTTCAATTCACATCTAATAAGCCAAAGTTTTTCAAAAACTGTTGGCACAAGGTCCGTTGGCCGAATTTTAAAGTAAACCAACTTGTCAACACTTTTCGATATTTATCGATCTCAGCAATTTTTTGAGATAACACGGAAATACTCATTTTGGAGGGTTAAAAACCTTGATAAAAAAAGCTCCGGAGTTATCGACGGAAAAACGTAGGTACATATATTTGTGTGACCGAGTAGTAAATCGAAACGCTCCTGCAGAAACCCCCGGGTCCAAAACACAGGGCCCATACCATACCCTCTTACAGATTCAAAATTTCAACGAATAACGAAAGTTACAAGCTCGATAAAAAAATATTTTTCGATTAACGTAACGTGTTTCAACGGTTGGGTTTCTTCGTTCGAAAAATTCTACCGCTGAACACACGTATCACAAGGCTACATCTGTGTTTACCTACAGAAAATTCCGACTTTTTTCTTTAAATCGAGCATAATTCAAAACTGTGGTGACAGTTGAAAGACGGTGAATGTTGACAAAACACCAATTTACCGAATTCACACGTAATAAAAAGCCACATCAAGCGGTACTTCAAGAATCAAGACATTCTTAATCTCACTAGTGTTCGAATCGGTTTTCGTGCAGCTTACAAAACATGTCTCGCAAAGCGATTCTAGTTTTTATATGTTTGAACGTAACGTATTGTTCCGCCGCCACGTCGAAGCTTACACCGAAAGATTTTGATAAAAATCTCAATGGGTATAAAATTTTTAATTACGATTTTGATAAATTTTCGATTCAATTTTTGAACGTAATTTGTCGAGAAGCGTCATAGTGCGAATACAAATTACCGGTTATTTTTTTTCTACCAAAATAATTTCGAAAAATTCGAAATAAAATTTTGTTTTAGTTGATTTGTTAAATACATGTGACAATTTCCAAAAACCAGAATTTTTAGAACTTGGGAACATACTAAACCCCTCCAAAAACCACTTGGTTTCAAGGCTAAACCAACGATAATTTTTCTTTTTGTAACATTTTTTAACGAGTTTCAAAATATTAATAAAAAAAATCCAAAAAAATCGAAAGTTCCCATGTGAGAAAAACAGTGATGGAAGAACAAACAAGAACGAGAACGAAAAACGCAAAAAAACGAAGAGCTAAAAACGAACGTGAACTTCAAAAATTATTTCTTGAAGAACAAAAAACGAGAACTTCTTCGTTTTTTGAATTTTCTTCAATTTCTCAATTGAAAATAGTAAATCTAAATATTAAAATCATATATCTTGGTTAGTTTTTGAGGTAGAAACTTGTGTCGCTGTGACGACGGCGCAAGTTTTTTTCAATTCTTTGAGTCTTGAAGAATTCGGAAAAACCTTCAACAAATGGCAAGTCCGAATGGCCTCTTGCTTGTCAGTTAACGGTGCAAATTTCGAAAAAGATATTCGTTCTATTGATTTGTATGATTCCGAATAAAACTTGTTATTTTGTTTAGTTTTTCGAATTATTCAAAAATTTCCGTAGGGGTCTGAGCAATTACTTTTTTTCAAAACGCTCTAGAGGTCGGAGTTTTCAACCGATTTTGCTCCACGTGGTCCCATTCGATAGATAATGAACCAAATTTTCATTCTAGCATAAGAGATGACCGATAAGAGTTCGCGGTTTTCCCATACGAATTTTAGTCTCACCTTCTTTGGGACAGCCTATGTATAATGATAGTGATGTAAAATTTCCTATCGGAATCACTCATCAACTTTGGAAACAACTTCAAAATTGAGAATTAAATTTCTTGAAAACAGACAAAAAAATGCCAACCTTTGCGAGAATTATAAACAGCAATAAGTTGAGGTATGAATATTGCGCTCTGGGAATCTCTTGCATGCCACCTTTCGTGAGTTAGCGATTTCATGTCAATTTTTCAAAAAAAATAAAATAAAAAAATAAAGAACGAAGAACGAGAACGATCCAAGTTCATTGGCAACGAACAAACTGAGAACGAGAACAATGGTCTCTTGTTTGCTCCCTCAACAGGAACGACCTTCGCTCTCAGCAGATACCGGCCGCGTATTAGCGTTACGTGTACGCTTACCTACGCCTAACAACAGCGTTACTGGGAGAAGCGTTTGTCAAGCGCAATCCACAGCTAAACTTACTCCTTCGACCTATCAGAAAATTTACTTAATTTACTCCTTATCCTTCAGATACCCTTTTTGTACATATGGAAACGCAGAAAAATTAAAAGCATTATGTGTCAAACTCGCCAAACGATTCGATTACTGGGGTTACATAGAATCGAAATTGGATAATCTGCAATGCGACGAATTCACTATATGGCTCAAAGATCACGCAGAAACCGCACCTTGGGAGAGCAGGACCACGTATCTATTGCATTGCTGTTTCAAGTGGAAAGACGAAGAGACGGGCGAGTCAACGAAAATAGATAAGTATTTGGGTGATGGGTTCAACATGGACGACGCCTTCCTATATTCGCCAGATAGTGAAAGCGACATAACCGCTGATGGGAACCTGAAGGACTTCATAAAATGTATGTTTTAAATGACTAAAACCATCCTCGGATAGATTACAAAACATGTAATAATTTTTAATTAATTAATTTTTTCTAGTGTATTTTATTATTGTATATATGAATAAAAATTGCAAATAAACCTGTACACTTTCTTATTTTTATGGCCCCATTTTTAAACACTCCAAACGCAGTAAAAACTGATAAGAGGGGACCGCGGGTATAGTGGGTTGCATAATCAATTTTTGCAGAAAGAAGCACTAAAATCCCAGTAACTGCCCAGGAAAATTACAATTATGGAATATCGCTCTGTTTGTCAATAAGATATCAATTTTTATTATTAATAATAATAATTTTTTTATAAATAATTTAACTTTATTTATTTGATCAATTATTATTACTACTACTTTATTAATTGTTTCTATTCCTATTTTATCTAGAGCTATCACAATAATTATTTTAGACAATAACTTAAATATAAATTTTTTTAATCCTTTAGGAAATGGTAATCCAATTTTATATCAACATTTATTTTGATTTTTTGGCCATATCGAAAAATTGTCCCATTCACTCAACAATTTAGAAAGTGCAAGACAATTAATTGGGTCTTGCAAGGTGGCGTGTTAGAATAAACTAGACTACACTGCAAGTGTGTACACTGTGTACTCGAATGTCTCGTTACGATTGGAATAAAGTATCGTTCGTTGTTGTATTGTCAGTTTCAACGAATTTTTTCAAAAATTCAGCAACGTTTACGTTTTAAATTTAAAAATCCAAGATGCTAAATATCTAAAAATTTGAAGAGCATATATCATAAACGCTTTGTTTGCTTTTAAACGAGCTTTATGGATTGAATGTCGACAGCAAGTGTATCGTGTTTACGAAGCTTGATAAATGTTTCGAATGACAAAAACAATCAATGATTAATAGGTTTTCGACGAAGTCACGCGTAATAAAAAGACACCTCAGATGAATTGTTATAACATTCGCAAAAGTTACGTGTGAAAAAATTATTAAAATGGCTCGTATTGCTGTAACGTTGATTCTAATATGTTTACATATAACTTACTGTACCGCTCAGTCAAGACTAACGCCTTCGGATTTCGATAAACTCAAAGGGTAAGTAATTTTTACTATGTTTTATAGAATTTCCTTTATGTATTGTTCATTATGTGATTTTTATTTCGATGATTATTTTCTAATTTGATTAAATTGCCTAAAAAACCAACGAAAATTGGAAAAAATGAAATGATAAATTAACGTCACAGACCTCTCTTCAAAATACACAGTAATTTTTTCGTAAAAATATAATCTAAAAAATTCAATTTGTTCATCTCTAGGTATCCCTTCTGCAGCTACGCAACCGCTGCAAAGCTCAAAGAAATGTGTCTCAAACTAGCCACCACACTCGGTTACAGGACATATAAAGAAACCAATTTCGACAACTTGCAGTGCGAAGAGTACACCGTTTGGCTTAAAGATCATCCGCAGAATGCACCGTGGGAGTCCAGGACAACATATTTATTAGAATGCATCTTCGAGTGGAACGACGCAAATTTGGAGAAAGCTAAAAAATATTTGGGCGATGGAATCAGCACAGACGATGTGTTCCTGTATACGCCCAACAGTCAAAACAACTTGGTTGCCGAGAGGAACTACACGGATTTTATAAAAAACATGTTTCGATAGACGAAGATGTAAAGGGTATTTATCAATGAGATCTTCCTTGCTTTCAAGAGTTATTATTCGATGGATATTTCTTCAGTTTTTAAAAGAAGTACAGTACATATTTTTTTAAGCCATTGTAATTTTTTTCGCGAAGAAATATGAAATATTGAAGTAAATTTTAATTAAGTAGGTAAAATTTAAAAAATTAGAAAATAAACTTGCGTACACATTTGTTGACTCAGTTATTATAAAATCTTACAACTCACACTATAGAAACGCGATCTTCAATCCATTCATTTTTCATTGAGTTAATTATTCAAATCAAGTATCGATATTCTTTATGGAAACGAATTGTGTGAACTTAGGGTGGACCTCAGGCGGAAAATGCTGAGACAAAAGTTGTAGGGAATTGAAAGAAAGACATTCTTGAAAATGGAACTTTTTTTTCGTATCTCTCTAAGTTCTCGAGATATCACGGAAGATCCAGTTCAGGGAACTAAAACCTCAAACGAAAGTTGTGGGCCTATTGACGAAGCATATTGATGCAGTAGTGAGGAGATCCTCTTAGACACTGATTTCCGCCATATTTTTGAGATGCTCCTACCTTAATTACTCCATAAATCCAATTCCAGCCTATGTAAATTTAAATTATAGTCTAATTAATTCTTCTCTTATACATGACATGTTCTTTAACATATTTTTTTGGATCTTGATCTCCCGACAGGCCCAACTAACCCAGGGCAACCAGGGCATTTCCCTGGTGGACATGAGGATTTGCCCTGGTTGGAAAAATTCAACGATTTCCCCTATTTTTAGTAATTAATTAAAAACCTCCTCAAAAATGATAAAAACTTCACTTTTTTGTAATAGATGTATAAAAAAATTTCGCACTCGCTCCGCTCAGGCAATTTTTCCTCTTCTGTTTTTAATTTCTTTAATTTGAATATCGTTATGGGGGGAAAAAAGGTGAAAAATTCCTCCCTCTCAAAAAAAATTGCCCAAAAAATTATTTTGTACGCCTGCATGTATAACTCAACAATCAAAATTTTTGTAAGTTGGGCACGTCACCTAAAAACCACTTAAGCGCCATTTTTTAGAGCAAATTGAAGATCAATTTTTTTTTTCGTCAAAACATTTTTTAACACGTTTAACATATTAATTAAAAGAAAAAACTTCATATGCAATGCACCAAAAAAATCGATAGTTTTCGCGTAAAAAAATATCGAAAAATCATCAACGTTACGCCCATCAAATTGATAACGGCCGCCGCGTACTAGCGAGAGATCTACGTTAACGCGTTAGTCTAGTTTTCTCGTACAGTGTGAATTTTCAGCATTTGCCACGTCAAACGTAAGAGTGAGAGGTGGACTAGGGTGCTTCAAACTATCAACCCTTAAGGACTGTCTGCCGCCCGGTGCAATTCGCTGATAATTTTTCCATTTATACAATTTTTTAAACAAATTTCGGATTGAAAAAAATAAAAAATTTTTTTATGCAGCCAAATAAAGTGACGAGTCCTTTTAGGGGGAAAAAGTGTGACCGAAAATGTACTACACACATTTTGCCTATTTCAATAATTAAAGGAGCTCTAAAATAAAATGAAATAAAAATACATCAAGTGTGATTACAATTTTTTAAATTTCCCTTTGCAATTAAGGGGCACGCATAAGTTTTACTCAGGTTTTGCTGGGCAGGTTACGACTTCGTATACCCTGAATAAAAAAATCCTAGTGACGGGCCTGCCTTCTGAAATCAATATTTCGCCAATACCTTCACAAAACCCGAATTAAGAAAATAGTTCAGTTCAAAATTAAATTCCGCGAAATTCTCCGTAAAATGCGTTTCGTAGAAACTACCTTCTCAACGCATTTATATCCCACAGCTTCCCCTGGATTTTCGAATAACGGCTCTAATTTAGGTATCGCTTTCAACTGGACGAAAATCCGTCCAAAGTCCACTAAACCCGCTATAAATCATGATAAAAAATTAAGGTCATTGGAATAGCTTTCAAGTGATCAACCGAACAATAAGGTTTTCTATATGATCTTCGTTCTTAGAAAAATTTCAACAAAACTCGCTTCTGCCGAGAAAAACATCGATTCGTTTCGCAATTTATGCACGTAAAACGTTACACTTGTTGGCCAGAAATATCGACGTTATTACTTAGATTTCAGCGAGTTTTCCGAGTTTGTTAGATTTATTGATGACAGGCGAGTTTTCCGAATTTGATAAATTTATTGATGACAGGATATGTACAGATGGCGTAAAGCGTCGTTCATCCACTTGATAAATGTCTCGATAAAAAATCAAAAACAACGATGATTAATGAGTTTTCAACGAGATCGTTCGTAATAAAAAGACGCCTCAACTGGTGGATACGACATTCGTGAAATTCATTTTTGAAATTAATTCGCGTTTTTGATTTTTTTTTTTGAAATCGAAAATTACACGAAAATGACTCGTATCGCGATAACGTTGTTTTTGATATGTGCACATATAATTTACTGTATCCAGGCGTCAAAGCTCACGCCGAGAGACTTCGACAGAAATCTAAAAGGGTAAGAAATTTTGATTAGCAGTTTTATCAAAATTTCCGTTCCATTTCGTCACGTACTTATTTTTTTTCTTCAAAAATCGTGTCAAGAAATTATAAATTTACTCTAACATATCAAAGAAAAAAAAATCAAAAGGAAATGAGAAAAAATCAAACCTTTATCGTCAGGAATAAAAAAGGCTTATTTAATTTTATTGGAATATTTCAAGATAAAAATCTCCCGTGAAAGAAATTTGCATCGCTGCATAATCGAACAATTAAAAACAAGTTGAAAAAAACGAATTTTTGGAAACCTCTGTACCTTTTTCATTGAAATAAAAATCCGGGCCGAGGAACTAACCTCGAAGAACCTAATTCCTTGACTGGTTAACTTAACGTATTCTTACTTTCAGTTACCCCTTCTGTAGCTATGGAAGCGCTGATCAGCTCAAACAAATGTGCCTCAAGCTTGCCAACCAACTTGGTCTCGCCGCATTTGACGAATCTTACTTGAATGATTTACAATGTGAGGAGCAAAGAATATGGCTCAAAGGGCACGCACAAGATGCAGAGTGGGAAAGCAGGGATACGTATCTATTGGAATGCATTTACTACTGGAGCGACGATGGAAGCAAGAGTAAGAAATACTTGGGTGACGGATTTAATACAAACGACGTATTTCTTTATTCGCCCGACAGTCAGGGTGACATAACTGCGGATAGCAACTACAGAAACTTCTTGAAATCTATATTTGGATGATAATTTCATAGCGCAGTCTTCCTACGCATTTGCTTGGTAAGAAAAACATTGGTATGCATATCAATGTATCATATATATAATGTAATTTTATTTAAACAAATAAACTACTGAATACTATGCGTGCCTTTTCATTTAAAAAATCTATAAAAACCCTGGAAAATTTGTTTTAAGAAAAACTAGCACCATGTTTAACCCAACGAGAACTTATTTCATCAAGGAAACAATTCGGTTGAAAATCAAAGCGCGATAAATTCTCTAAAAAATTCAAGATCGCTGATATAGTCTTCAAGCGGTTAATTTTTTGGGTAATCTCTCGAGATGCCAAAATGCGCAAAAAAAATCTAATTCATAAAATGAGTAATCCTCCAGTTGATAATACATGCAAAGCTCAGCCTTCTATGCTTTGTGGCCTCAATTGATTTTACCCCTCAGACAGGGGCTTCCAGGTTTGAAATTTTCACACAAGAATTTTCTTAACAATTGACAATTCGTGCATAGTTCAACAAACCATTTAGGTATTTTGCCAACGGAGTCGTTGAGAGGAGACAAGGGTACACTTTGTCTCGGGCCCGGCTTTTCTCTAAGGACCTATAAAGGCTATAGGCAGGTAAGCATAAGCGATTTGCTCCCAGGTCCAGATTTTGATGATATTTGGGTGAGAGGTAAGTACCATCGAAAAACGTGACCAAAATTTCAGCGAGAGATCATTTTTTTTTTCGAAAATCAGATAGGATTTTTTTTCTCAAATTTCAGTTTACGGATTAAATTGCAATTTTTATAAATAATAGACCCTTATAAGGGCCTTTCATGAAAAAATCAACAACCCCACTCTAATTTTTTCTCCTCCAAAAGGGCATTTTCATCTTCATTTTTTTTAGATATTTATCTCACTCTGCAAAACTTTCAAACCTCATTTTTTAAATGTATTTTTAACCTCTAGATATCATATATTTTTTTCAAAATTTTACCCCCACAGGGTCGTGGTCAAAAATCGCAAAAACCGCGCGCGCGCGTTAGCCGATACTTCCCACTATGTGGTAGCGCCTCGTTTACACGTACGCGCGATGTTGCGTTAGGCATGTTACTACAGGCTTATCGCGACGTCGCGCGTAAGTGGAAACGAGACGCTGCTGCATAGTGGGAAGTACCGATTACCTCGCGCGCGCTTAAGCTCATCACTTGAATAATTTTTTTCTCAAAATCTACTGATTTTTGGGTTATGGATCGTATAACGTTTTTTGTTTGAAATAGTTTTAAGATTATTTTGCGATTTTTTTCGAGTCGATAAAGATGATTTTAAAAAAGTTGGTTACTGTATGTGATTTAAATCGTCTGACATTAGATTAATTCGATTCGAGGCTCAAGGAGTAAAAGATTTCAAATTTTAATACAGCATCTGAAAGTTCACCTCAGATGGTTTCAACTCAGACCCTACAGGCCCACAATGTACTAAAACTTCACCCAAATCACCCATCACTTTTTTCATTCCACCAACCTCTCTTGCTCCCTTTATTTCAAATTCCTCACAAATGATGTAATAAACTTGAGGAAATATTTCACTGTTTCATGTTCAATTTAATTCCTTAATATTTCTAACAATTTTAAAAATTATTTGCCCTATTCATATTTTTCATAATTTCAAGTATTCCTTCTGTACCCACGAATCTAGCAATTAACTTAAAGCAACGTGTATCAAAATAGCCAACAAACTATGTTACTCGGGATACATGGAATAACAATTAGATAACTTGTCACGTCACAAGGAGACCAAATGGCTTAAATCAAACGCAGAAGGTGCTTCTTGGGTTTCCAGAGCGACATATTCACTAGAATGTCTGTACGACTGCAATGACGGCGATCCGAGGAAGAGGTATTTAGGCGATGGATTCATTACAAATGACGTACTCCTTTTATAATGTTTTGAAGGGTAAATTTAATTTTTATTTACGCGTCTATCTTTGATTTAATGAATTCCATTTTAACGACAGCTTTTCCTTCCCTAAGCGAATAAAATATACTTCATAGGTTTATAAAGTCGATTTAAAAAATGTAGGTACGTTAATAAAGTAAATACCTTAGAGTTGTCTCATCGGGGGCTTTCACCTTTTATTACAGAATCGATATTTCTATTGGAATTAATTTTCACACGAAATGTCGTCACTGATAAACGATTACTCGATTTTTGATAAATTTCGTTTCGTATTCGCGACACCGACTCTACGCGAGCTCCGTGATCATCTAAGAGTATTTTTTCTTACAAGGACGAGATGGCGTTACCATGGCAAGCTTCTCTGTGAATCATACAAAAACGAAAAAAAAGTTCACACTTATGTGAAATAACGATTGTATTTGTGTGACACATGAATCATCGCTGCTTAATTCTACCGGGCTGTGTTTACGTACGATTCGAAATCGAAAAAACACACGTTTCACGCCCCAATTCCTTAGTAATTTAGTACACGAGTCCGAAACACACCGTAGACGTAATTTTCATTGAAATTATAAAGAATTAAGTTTGTATCTCAGGCGCCAAGTCAAGCGAGGGCGAAAAGGGAGTGAAAATCTGGTCGTAGATAAAAAATGAACTTTTCCTTAATCTTAAGATAAATTTTTTTAAATTAAAACTTGGATTTTTTTTCTCAACTACGAAAATTAATGTTTTTTAAATCATGAAAATTATGATTTCACGGTCGCCAAAATACGAGTGCAGGAGTGCAGGTGGTTATCCTCACGAGAGAGGTAATTTTACTCCTCTACCTACTCCCATCAGACTAAGCCTCTGAGGTCTTCCTCGACCGCCTGAGAATGCCGAACGAATCGCTATTCCCGTGGTAATGAAGGCGAAATATTTATTCCAAACTTGACAAGATTAAGGCTTTATCGTGGTATAAAAAACGTATATTCGGAAAACACCTATCGACAGAATCAACGGTCAGGACCTACTGAAAAACAATGAAATGTAGAACTTTAGCACTGACTCGTTTCCAAGAACACATCGCTCGTGAGCTTTGCAACAAGATATACCGATGTTTACGTCGAGACAATCATATCGATATTTTTTCTCTTAGATAAATATCACGATCAACTCCCGAGCACTTTTTTTGTTTAGGTAAACGCCATTCGTTAACTTATGTCTTCATTTTTCACGAAAACTACGCCGCTTTGTGTTTACGTTAAAGTCATTTATACTGGATTGAATAATCCTATTTTATGCCTCTTTGACAAAATTTCGACAAGAAGTACGTCGAATCAAATACCCAAGATTAATGTGTTTTGCCGAATATTCGTTACAAAAAGACACCTTCGATGATGGCTGAAACATTAGTGAAGTATTCAGCACCTCGGAAGCATTCGTTTTCAAATAATTTAGTCAAGAAATATTCGAAAATGTCTCGTGTCGCGATATACATCGTAATGAGCTTTTACGTGATTTGTAACGTTTCGTCGGCGGTTTTAACTCCTGACCAATTTGACGACCTTGGAGGGTAAGAAAAAATCACAGAAAGGAAAAGATAGACGAATTAGGCGGATTACAGATTTCAATGGTATTCGAGTGGTATGTTGTACCATCGGGATACTCTGTGACCAAAATTACAGCTCCATTCTTCTGTTCTTAATGAAAAGATTTTTTATTTCGTTGAAAATCGCAACGAAAAGCCGTAACCAGATAAGCAGGCTGATTCGGCTTTTTTGTTCCAAAAAATTGAAATTAAAGTGATAGATATTGTTGAGATACGTTCATAACCAAAATTTCGGAATTTTTTTCTCAAAAACGGTAAAAGGGGGGAGGTTGAAATTTTGGTATGGGGTAGACCTTCATGTATGGTGCATACATACAAACTGACAACCCCTCACCATAATTTTACTCCTATCAAGATACGTTTCTTAACTTGTTTTTTTTTTTTTAATTCAACTATGCTCCGCTGAGTGAAAATTTTGAAACTTCGGTGGTAGATGCCCTTTGCCCTATTGACCTTCAAATAATATAAATATTTTTTCAAAATTTTCATTCAGCAGGATCATGGTAAAAAACTGAAAAAACGTACAAAAATCGACTTTTTTAACTTGAAAAAAATCGCAAAATAATCTTCAAATTATTTACAACAAAACACGTTGTATAACCAAAGACCCAAAAATCGGTAGATTTCGAGAAAAAAATTGTTTAAGCGATGAATTCACGTATGCGCGCGGTCATCTGCATTTCCCACTGTGCGATAGCGCTTCGTTTATAATAACGCGCGAAGCGCCGCGTTAGGGAAGTTATTGTATGAAGAACGAAATAACGTGCCTAATGCAACGCGTCGCCCGTCGTTACGTGCGAAGCGCCACTCCACAGTGGGAAATGCAGATGATCGCGCGCGCGCTTGAAATCATTACTTCAACAATTTTTTTCTCGAAATCTACCGATTTTTGGGTCTTTGGTTATGTAACGTGTTTTGTTGTAAATAATTTGAAGATGATTTTGCGATTTTTTTCGAGTGGAAAAATTCGGTTATTGTACATTTTTTTTAGTTTTTAACCATGATTTCGTTGAGTGAGAATTTTAAAACGTCGGGTTTAAGTGGTTTTTTTTTTTTTTTTTTTATAAATATATTTTATTTAGCCACGTCGTGTACAGCCTAGAAGCTAGAGACGTGGGAAGCTGAAGAGGTTTGTTTAAATTAAGGAGTATAGATTGGTTGCTTTTAGGAAGATAAGGAGTTTGGAATTTTTTTAACCCCCAAATAATATAAATTTTTTTCAAAATTTTCACTTATTGAGATCGTGGTGAAAAACTAAAAACACTGACAAAAATAAACTTTTTCAATTTTTCACCGTGATCCCGCTGAGTAAAAATTTTGAAAAAATATTTATACTATTGGGGGGTCAATAGGGCGCCTGCTATCGAAGTTTCAAAATTTTTACTCAGCGGAGCTATAGTTAGAGTAAAAAAAACAAGCTAAGAAACGTATTTTGGTGGGGGTAAAATGATGGTGGGGGTCGTCAATTTTTGTTTATAGACCATACATAAAGGTCTACCACATACCAAAATTTCAACCTCCTCCCTCTTACCGTTTTTGAGAAAAAAATTCCTACCCGTTTTGGAATTTGAAAATCAAAATTTGCTCTCATGTAATCGCCAAAAGCCTCTCATAAAAAGTTGAGCTTTCTAGCTACGGCCCGCAACTTCAATCACTCAAAAATCGAAATTTAGAGCCGTACCTCAAACCTTATTCGTCTGATTTTCGAACTAACAATACGAATTTCAATCTTTACAGCTTCAGGCGACTTTTCAAAGTAGCATAACCCTAGACGCTACTCGGTTCATTGTCTATTTTCAGGTGGGATTTTTGTAACCGCGCGACCACAGCCCAATTGAAGATGATGTGCTTCAAAATGGGTGCATTTTTCAGTTACTCGAGATATGATAAAACATTATGGAACAGCCTGTCATGCGACAATTACAAAGTATACATCGAATCGGGAAGTGGATGGGTTGCCAAGGATGCCTCGTTATTGCCGTGTAATTTCGTCTGGGAGGACAGAACCGTGATGAAATATTTAGGCGATGGAATACTTTTCTCTGATGTAATGCTTTACACAAAGGATAGCGATGGTGATTTGACCCCCGACGGAAATTACGAAGGATTTTTGGATAATATAATGTAATCGTCTTGTTGATCTTTCGACACATGCGATGCTTTAATTAAATAAGAAAAAATGTTTCGAAAGTTATTACCCGTAAATTAAAAAAAAATTGTAAAATTGTAACTGCGTTGTTGATTTTAAATAAATACTATATCTATGCCTAATAAAATATTGTTGTTTAATTTATCTCGATCATGGTACAGATCATTAAGAAATATTCTCAATCAATGATCAACTCGACTTATGAAATTAAATTATCTAACGCGTAAATTATTCGTAAAACCTACGTCATCGTGTCACTAACTACTTCAAAAATTCACTAACCATCGATCCCAGCATTGGCGAAATTTTCACATCAATTTACATAGAAGGAAGCTGACCTCTGCTAAGAAACGCGTAATCCACCGTTCATCTGATTTCGCGGGGTTTCTCCAACTCGCAATAACCTGTTTAACAAAACGAGCGTTCGTTAATCATTCGCACAGAACTATCAGCTTCTAATAAAATTTATAAATAAACTATTACGGTAGTGATTCATCTAATTATACGATGCACGGCAAACAACTCTTTCGACAAAACTCACGAGGACCAATCAGTCTTTTGGCGTCTGTGATATGGAAACGAATTCGTTTCAAGAATTATTCGCGATGCAACGTAACATATTAATTGTTATATTGGTGAGCTCGATTGATGTGTCAATCGTAGCTACATTGTCGACGAATTCAAAACCGTCGGGTGTCGCCGATTCGAAAATAATTACGTATCGTTTTAACGCCAATGAAGAAACTGAGCAGCAATGTCGATGCCTGCAGTCACAGAAATGTCATAAAGAGAATCAGGTTTCATTGCCAATCATCAATAACCAGTGTGTATTTAATTTAAACAATTTCTAGTACCATAAAATCACCAGTAATAATATCTTTAAAAGTGAAAATCAAAGCCCTTCTATAAAACAAGGGGAGGGGAGAGTACATCCCAAACGCTCATCCACATCCAAATATCCCATCATCTATCGAGGATGGAATCTGAAAAAATATCTCGATTTGCTCAACCAACACTTCTTTTACCACCATCTTTTCCAGGGACCACTGCGACGCAGGGTACGTCTGCTGCAAACCACCACCGTTGGAATCACACTCAATCACCACATCACCAACAATACCCATCGGCAGCCCGGTCTTCACCATCATACCATGCGGTATTCAGAAAACAAACTCATCCTCCACAATCCGATCACATTACGGTAAACTTGCTCAACTTATCTACCCAGAACTCCCTCTCATCACTGATCCGCTCCTTGGTTCACAGACAGAGACGCCGAACCGGGCGAATTCCCATGGATGGTTTCCATTTACAGGATCGACAAGACCTCACCCAACGGCACATTCCTTTGCGCTGGTTCCATTGTCGATCCTTCGATGGTACTCACTTCAGCCACATGTGTTAGGTAAATCTCTGCAAATAATTACCAGTATTTTCATCTACATTCGCGATCACGTCAAATTACAGCACTTCAAATATCAATTCATTGATCATCCGCATCGGAGAACTAATCGTTGGAGGTTCTCAGCAACCATCTCAACAACGTAAAGTGAAATCCATCCACAGACACGGTAATTTCAGCGCCCAAACTAGACTACATGATTTAGCCGTCTTGGAATTAGACGAAGAGATCGAGTATACCTCAAGTATCGCAGACATTTGCTTTCCATCTAAATACCAAGATTCGTATGATCCCACCAACTGCCTTACATCTACATGGGGTAAAACATTGTCGATACGTTGATAAAATTACCGGTTTTTTTGAATAAATATGATGTCCCAGAACACAACCACAATGCGCCAAGTCACCTGAGACGAATGAACATCACACTTACCAGCCGAGAAGACTGCCTTCAAAAACTGGGACTAACCCCTTCTTCGGTAAAATTGTCTACCAATTCTAGCTTAATATGCGGTCTCAAAGGGACACTATCATACAACTCGTGCCAAGTAAGTTGCCAGCGAATTGGAATTATGTACCGAAATAAACAATCATAACTGAGATATTTTCAAATTGTTGTGTCAATGTGAAGTGTTCATCTTCCTCCTGAGTAAGGTTCCATATTCTATGACACGTTTAAAATTACAGGTAACCATAGGAGCGCCATTAGTTTGCGTTTCGCAACTAAATCCGAAAAAGTTTATTCAAATCGGTGTCGCAACAGATAGTACAGGTTGTGTGGACCAATACAACCACCCGGAAATTTTCGAGTCTTTACTTGATGATAATAACTACAAGTGGTTTGGGGCAACTTTTAATAAAATAGCCTTTGGAATGCGTTAGCTAGGTTCTCTTAATATTTTGTTATTGTTGATGATTTTGTTTTACTATTAATTAATAGGGATTTTTAAAATAAATTCCTCTAATAACAGACTAATTTGTTGTACGTTTCATCACCGGTATAAGCTTATTCAAGGTCAAAAGTAAATCATTTCAGTTTTCCGTAGTTTCCTCATCATCCGTGGATTTTACCTTAAAAACAATTCAGTTAAAATTGTAGCTGAGTAAATAATCTACGAAAATGGTTCCAGCGATAATATAGTTTTTTTTTATCACAATAAAAACACAAATAAACCATACACAGCCCCATAGCAACCTTAACCCTTGAAAATAATTTAAATAAAACATCACAGAATCGTGTAAAATTCCAAATCGACTTTGTAAAACCCTTCACAAAACCACGAAGGTACTCCAGCATTAATTTCGAATCAAGAACTGCGCTACGGCCCGGTTGGTACTTTGGTGACATTTGAAATCCACTCTGAGAACTCCGCCACTTTGGTATAAACCGCTGGAAAACTACGAGTGGCGCATCCCACACCATACGAGGCGATTCCGGTCAAATAAAACGTCTTACCAAAGGGTAACATCATCGGTCCAGCGTGATCACCCTATCAAGAGGTGGATCTACATTTAAACGTTTCTGGCAAGGAGGAAGAATGATAACGAGTTACTCACAATGCACCAGTCTGCTTGTTCGACACATACTACTCGCTTATCGATCACTACTCCTTGGCTGGCGTAACTCCGCTGGCATTTTTCATTATCGACTATAGGGACTTGCGCTTCTTGTAACGCTGTAGCTGCTGCATCGGTGTAATTCAATCCACCCCATGCAGTAACGAATGGAAGTTTACGGTTGAAAAACTCGACACTTTTATACTTAGCATCTCCGCTCAGTAGACAAATAGGACGTATCAGCCCTGCAGAATGGGAAACATAATGGTGAAGGGTTTCCCAACAAACTAAACTCTCTGATTAAAACTGTCAAGAATTGAATAACGAACGTAGAAAGTTCAAACTCTGGTTTCGAGGCTTTTTTGACACGAACTTTCCAAAAATTCAAGTTTAACTTCGATATTCAACCGATAACACGATTCTCCAACAGTTGTTCCGCCATTTTCACCACTAAATTCACCGTAATAAGCCTGCTTCTCGGTTTTTACTAAATCTACGAAAACTTACTCGTAAAATTAACCGGATTTTTTAAACGTAACACAGCAACATCGTTACTGCGAGGGCTAGCGCTGAACTGCGGATGCAAGACGACCTCGGCCACGGATAAATCAACCGGCGTAGCGTCATCGATCACGCTATCGTTCAAATTCAAATCAGCCAATCGCACTGAAACACTTGAATGCAATTTTAGGCCAAAAAATCCCCTTGCACAGTACGATACCACATCTTGTATCTTACACGCTAACATTAACATGATCTGGGAGAAAACAATGAGCTGCCAACACAACCCAATCCTTCGCGATGAGGCTACCTCCGCATACTTTCACCGGTGACGCGTCAGATTTCGCCGGCTTAATCATCACGGCGGCCATCCACGGCCAATCGCCCAAATCAGGTATTGGAAATTCCGAAGGACGTCTATGCTTACCCCATGTACCACATTCTGAAAGGGGTTCGCTTGCGGGTGCTTTGAGAGGCGCTGCAGACGGATCGAGGCCACTGGACTCGACGACACCGGGACAGCATACATTTGGAGGTCCTTTCGAAGGCGCCTTGCCACAGACCGATTGGCGCAAATGTGATATTTCAGCTTCTTTCAAGGGTTGTTTTTTAAACATGTTAAACAGGTGTTCGCAACTTTTCAAAGGCTTGCAAGAGCCTCGTTGGCCGTCCGGAGTCTGGCACTCGAGAGGTGCTACATTTCAAATAAAAACCCCTCGAGGATATAAGGTCATTTTTCGAAGGGTGGGGATTACATAAGAGAAAACTCCTTACCACTTCGTTCATCGAGTGAAACAACCAAAGTGTATCTTAGCAAAACAACCAACACGTAAAAGAAAAGCATTTTGGGAACGCCAGAATGAAAAAAGCAATAGAGAAAGTGCCAATACGAACGAAATTTCACAAACAAGACACGTAACTGGTTTCTGTTCTAAACATTGATCCGCAAGAATTATACATTATCAACTACAATTGATAAGAATGGGTAAATTCCACTGATAAGGCGTGGTTTCCTTAACAAGCAAACATATCGTTTAGAAAATGCGATAAATTAGCATATCGATGAATGGCACGTTTTAATTTGTATTACTTTCCGGTGCCATTTTTCAGTTACGAACAGAAATAAATTACGAAATAGGACAGAAAGGAATCAGATGTTCTGAATTTTTCCCATCCCCCTTTTCCAACGAAATATTTGTCCCCTTAGAAAATACCTGCAGTAATGACGCAACGACGGAAAATATTCTGTATTTATGTGGGTTAAAAAATTGTAAAATATTACTCGGAAAAATATCAACATATTGCCAATTTTTTTGGCAGGCTTTCTCTATACTTATTCAAATACGTCACAGAAGTTAAATAGGTATAAAAAAATTTCGTATTTGGTTTAAACTACAATAAAATACTCGGATTTGATATCTATAAATGCCCAAAGTTATCAAAAAACGAAATCCGCAATTACTCGGCTCCCCTTCGCTAAGATACCAGAGTTATCTCGGTGACATTAGAAATCCATTTCGAGAAAGATGCTACCTTTGTAAAAACCTCAGGACATTCGAGATTATGTGCAATACCAAACGATGAAATTCCAATCAAATTGTACACATTTTTTATCGGAATAGTCAAAGGAGCACCGGAACGAATCTGAAAAATTTCCTCATCGTGTTTGCAAATTCTATCGTTTATCACGTCCAGCTTTCTACTAAGCTGAAGAGCCGCGGAGGATTATCAACTTACGTGGTTTGAATCTTCACCAAAACCATTGATACATAGTATCCGCTCATCTATCACAGCCTTTACTTTCAAGTAATTATGCACGCATTGTTCGTTATCCACAACGTTCGCCCGATTTTCCTCTAGCCCCATCCACAAACCATCCCTCCATACGGTGACAAATGGCTGTTTACGTAGGTAAAATTCGTTTCCTGAGAAATTCATATTGCCGCCTAATACGCAAATAGGGCGTATTGTCTCTAAAATTATCACAGTTGAATTAGTTTACTCAATGTGTTGAACACGTCTCATTGTTCGGGTGTGTCACGTGTCGATGCATTCACAAACTGTAATATTGTGCACAACACGTGTCAATGAATTCAGTACGCAGCAAGCAAGAGCTCGTAACATGATGATCGTTTTCTTTGTGACCTCATCACGCCAGAACGAGCGAATCGAATTTCGCCAAATTTTGAACACAGTAAATTACCAGTAATTAGCGTAAATATGGAAAGTTGATGGTAAGTTACCGAAAAACCGAAAATTCATGGTAAATCATCATTGGTCACTAACTGTATATCTATAGTAAATTACCATAAATTGGTGGTAAAATATACAAAATGACAGTAAATTGCTGGAAATTATGGTTAAGTTATTGTAAATTACTGGTAAATTACCATAAATTACTACAAATTACCGGTAAATTACCATAATTTACCACAGATTACCGGTAAATTACGATAAATTACTGATAAATTACCATAGATTACCGGTAAATTACCATAAATTACCATAAATTACCCATAAATTTCCCGAAAAATTACAGGTAAATAACCTTCAATTACTGATGAATTACAAAAGACTGGCGGTAAATTACCATAGATTACCGGTAAATTACAATAAATTACTGGTAAATTACCATAGATTACTGGTAAATTACCGTAGATTACCTATAAATTACCATAAATTACCCATAAATTTACCATAAAATCAGAGGAGAAAAACAAATTGAAAAAAGGCGTCGAGAAATTATTTGAAAAAAAAAAACTTCGAATTATGAAAGAGACATATACAAGCTTTTTCACTTGTTCCATCCAATTCACTGCTTTTAACGAATTACAACGGGTAAGTATTCTCACGTGTGATAAAAATATTACCAACTAGTTCTTACTTTTGTTAAGAGATGGTAAAATATCAACGAAGGTCACATGATGCCAGTAAATCTCTACTTTACCAGCCAAGCCTGGTTTTTCCGCTTGCAAAAAATACCCGTCGTCGTTTCGCGAATGTAATACTTTTCAGTAATACATTACAAAGTAATCTCGTGTTAGTCGATTGATGAGTAACAATGATGCCCAAAATTGATTGTATTCAAATTCAACTCAAAAAAAACTTTCTTTTTTTCGATAGTATCAATTATCGAACTTACGTTGTGAGTAAAGCTGGATATACACTATGCGCGATGCGCGCGAATGATTCGCGTTCGCGAATTCGCGCGAATGACGCGAATTTCTCCCTCCTCACGGCGAAGCCCCGCAAATTTTGATGGCGCGCATCAAATGATGAACGCATCAACGTATATACACTATGCATGATTCGCTCAATTCGTGCATGATTCGCGCGCATCGCACATAGTGTATATCCAGCTTAACAAAGCACCAACGATGTGATATTTTGGTGAAAAGTGGAATCCATTTCGAGAATGCCGAAAATCTCGTATGAACTGCAGGATGACCAGACTTGAGGTACATCACACGTGTACATGTATTCACCACACGTGTATATGTATTCACTGCACGTGCACATGTATTCACCTCACGTGTATATGTATTCACTATACGTGACGTGTTACGCTCGACACGTGTAATTAAATAAGCTACACGTGTACCAGCTGCACCTGACATGACACCCCCCCTCCGCAGAGCAATCGCCATAAGTACAATATATCTGCTGCGTTTGAGCTCTTCAATAAGGCCAATAGAGGAGTGCAGTTCTTTATTACTGTGCAAGAATCGAATTACCCATCCGGAGTTACACATCCGTGGGATTTTGACACCTTCTGTAGGATTCTGATATCCACATGAAACAGCAAAACAAACGAAGACTCGAGAAAGAAATTAACCGCTGAAATAAATTTCACCAAAAAACCCTCGCCGATTTGGCAGCGAAACAGCGATGGTATATTTCAAAAAAATAACCACCAAGTAAGAAACACGATAGATTTCCACGCGAGAAAAACACTCGCGAAAACACCTTCGAGGAAAATAATTAAAAAAGAAAACGATCATGGTTAAAATTTATTTCCTCGAATCTTCGTTCTTCGCACTCGGTCAATAAAACCCACCGACCTGTTCATAACTCGCGGAGTTGTTTCAAAACGATGAAAAAATAGTAATCTTTCGTTTATTCAAGACCAACTCCGCGAAGCAAACCTGTTATACGCCCAAGGAGATGCGATTTTTTAAACGCCATTAATTAGAAGGCGCGTTTTAATCACGTATTATTAACCATGGCGCCCTGGTATTTTCGTATGCATTCATTGACGCTGAAATTCAATTACCAGCCGGGATACTTCGTCGAAAAATCATCGCAACAGATACCTATTGGTACAAAAGGTCTGAAAGAGCGTAATTCACACATTGATTCATCAAGACTAAAATCGATAAGACGCTTGTAAATCGGGCCTTATAAAAGAACCGAGTTTTCAAAGGTTAAAATCAACAAAGGAATCACGTAGTGACTCAGACTAACGATAATTCTATTCAGAGTTTCAGATAAAAGTCAAAAGGCATACAACACATCTATATACATATACAAAATGATAGCCGTTTTCTTTGTGACCTTATCACGCCAGAACGAGCGAACCAAATTTCGTCAAATTTTGAACATACTGTACATCTTAGCGAAAAAGTCGAGAAGATTTTTGTAAGTTACACGTATTAATCAGGAGGTGCATTTTCCTGGTATTCATACAAAACGTGATTTCCATTGAGTATTCACCGAAAGACGAAACAATAATTAAATGTACTTTAAATCAACAAAATATGCTGGGAAATTTTCAAAGAAGGGACGAATTTGCGTAAAATATGGGACAAGGGTCTGTTCATTTCGATTCAAAAGCACGGATTTTCATCAAAAATAGAAACAGTCAAATACCCCCCCCCCCCTAATTTCTTCACAGTTACATGAAATATCGGTCGTTGAGATCCATATATTTGATTATCATCACCTTCCACTCATCGCTTTCAAAATTAATACTCAACCGATTGAAAATTTCACTCTCCGATCTCCGATCTTTGCAGCCTCTCCAAAACACTCCCCCCCCCCACATAAACCAACGTTCCCAACTAAAAATTCTTCAACGACCTTTACAAAAATACAAAACATTTATTCGTTAAAAAAAAGAAACTCCATTCAACTACTCCGCATAAACCCGTCAAAACGTTGATTTCGGGAACGATCCGAGAAATCTGAAAGTTACAAGCTCCCCGCGTCGGGAGAAAAATCACCGAATTCCATCAAATGCAATCAAATTTGCAGCTTGGTGACTTCGGAGATCCACTGGGTGAACTGTGCCACTCTGGTGTACACCCCAGGATAATCAGGATTAGCGCATCCAACACCAAACGATACAATTCCGGCCAAGTAGTACGTTCTTTTGATCGGTATAATCATCGGGCCTCCGGAATCACCCTGATAAAAAATCGAATTATTTGAGTTGGCACAGGAAACCCCATAATTGACTGTACACGGATAATTGGACACTTACGCCGCACGAATCTTTACCACCGCCTCCGGCGCAAAGCACTCGTTCGTCGATGACCGCTCTTCGGTCGGAGTAGCTTTGGGCGCATCTTTCATTGTCGACAATGTCGATTTGCGCTTCTTGCAATGCGGTTGGTTGCGGGCCGCGGTAATAAAGTCGACCCCAACCGACGATAAATGGTCGTTTGGATTGGTAAAATCCGTCGCTTCGGAATTGCGGCTCGCCGCCTAATATGCAAATCGGATGGATCAAATCTAAAAAGTGGTAAAAAACGGATTTCAACTCGATCGCTGTACTTTACCATGATTGGTAAACGTTTTGTCGTACAAGAAACACGTGTCAATTTGCATATAATCGATGCATTATACACAACAAGTGTTGTGTCACAGATCACGCTCGTCTCATAGTGCACAACACGTGTTCATTATTCACCACACCTGTCAAAATATGTGCAATATATGGGCAATGGGCATATTATTCGCTACACGTGTTGTAATATGCACCACGCGTGTTTTAACATGCACAACACGTGTTGTAATATGTACCACACGTGTTGTAATATGCACCACACGTGTTGTAACATGCATAACACGTGTTGTAATAAGCATTACACGTGTTGCGATATGCACCACACGTATCAATACCCGCGTCATATTCGACACCTTGCACTCAACACGTGTCACAACCCCGATACGTTCGCATTCACCGCGGAACTTCGGCAGAAAATCAACTTACCAGTAAACGTAACCGGCCTTTTCAATCTCACCAGCGCAATATCGTTCACCGGCGGACTAGCCGTGTACTGCGGATGCGTCACGACATCAGCGACACCCACATCGATCGGCGTCGCGTAATCGATCACATTATCGTCCGTATTCAAATCACCGAGCCTCACGGAAACCCTAAAATCACAATTCATTAAACCTCATCCTGGCCAACTACCTCCCTCGACTGTCACCATCCTCACAGTGTAAGCTCGCGATCAAAACAATGCGCCGCCGTGACCACCCAATCGTTCGATATCAAGCTCCCGCCGCACTTATATTTCGGCGGCTCATTCGCGTTAACGTTCGATATAAACTGCAACGCCGCCATCCACGGCCAATCACCCAGCTCCGCTTCCTTTCCGGCGACTATTTTCCAAACCGTCTTGTTCGATCTCCCGCACTCGAAACGGTGTCCCGGCTCACCGGCCATTGTCGGCGGCGTCGTGAACTCCGCATCCTGGAATACTCGAGGTGTCGCCGGTTCGATGCTTTTAGCGCAGCACACCTTCGGTACACCTGTTCTGGCCTCACGTCCGCAAAACGACTGCCGCAGGTATAATCGTATAGGCTCCTCTGATCGATTAATCAGCGACATCAACTGATCGCAGGTACGTATCGTCTTGCACGTACCGAGTTGATTATCCGGAGTCAGGCATCTGTTCGGTTCTACACACGACCAAAACAAAATCTTATTTTGTGCCAGTTCAGGGACGAGCAAACGAAGTGAAAAACATCCTTTACGTACCTGGCCAATCGATTCCGCGCTCTTCCGTATCGCTGCCGTTCAGCAGCGGCGCTGCCCATGTGAATTTGCAAAAAATAACCAACACCAAACAAAACCACATCTCGAGTCGTGCCGAAAACCAGAAAAAAACTACACCTTCGGGGCCAATTCAAACAGAAAAATAATCGCGAACGCGTAAGAAAAAAAAACTCGACAAATTACGATGAAAAATAAACCACGAACCAAAACAAAAAACGCTTTCCGCGAACTATATGTTCATCGTTTGGACATCGTAAAATAACTACCAACTAGTTCGCGTCTTCCGAATAATATATAAATAATCAATTATTCGAAGACGCGGTAAGATCATTTCATTGAAGAATGTCACGTGATGGTAGTTTTTAGACGTGGTCATTAGCGTGTACCATCGACACCGCAAACCCAAGACCAGTTTCTCATAACTGCAACGCGCGCGGCCATAGGTACAATTTTTCCAAAGTTATAAATCTTTTCCGGGCCGTAATCAATAGGTGCGTTTTTAATTATGTACGCGTATTGCGATATATTTATTTTCTTTAGATAATTTTACAAGTAATTTGAATTTTTTTTCGTAATAATATACAAAACAGGTTTTGGATACTCGGAAATTCTACCGGGATTTTTCGACGAATCGCAATTCATATTTAAAAATAAAACCGCCAGATTCCCGTGTCATTTGCCGGAGTTTTTAAGCCTCCTCCTCCCCTCGCGTACATGATAAGCGCGAAAATTGAGAAACTTCATTCAAAATGTGACAAACGAACATACATACAATTATTTATTTCGAGTCATTTTAAAACTCGATGCGTCATTAATTCGCCATTTTTATCGTAGGCAGATATTTTGCGGTTACTTCGAGATATTTTCAATTTTACCGCAAAAAGGTCACAGACACTGTAATGTAGGCGAAATTCAAAAAAAAATGGCGGAAATGGAAAAAAAAACTGGCAAACATTTCGATCTCTACAAAAGAGCGTCGAGGAGAGTTCCCTCATTAATGTATCGTGGTACATCGTCATTATGCCCAAAATTTTTCTCACTGGAGTTTTTATAGCTTCTCAAAGTGAGTTTTTCCCTGATATCTCGAAAACTCTAAGAGATATGAAAAAACAGTTAATAATCAAAAATATGCTTCTTTTGATTTCCTACAACTTTCATCCAAACATTTTTCATCTCAGGTCAACCAATGGTCCGCCAAATTCGCTATTGTTTAATGTTTCCAAAACAAGACTCCTATAGTAGAAGGGGTTTTTGCCTGATAGGAGGAGGGGGGGGGGTGAAAATTGCAAATACAATACTACAAGGTTGTAGGCAGTTGAAAGAGAAACATTTTTTGCCCAATACATTTTTGAGTAATTACACTTCTCATATGTCCATCACGTGTCCGAACACGTGTCATTTTGCACTCCTAATCACATCGAGTGTTTCGTGTTTTAATACGTTCACCTGACATTTCATGCATTACACGTGTTTTTTTTTATATGAAACATGCGATGTTCTGCTCATTTTACTCCACATATGCGAAACACGTGTCAATTTTTATGTATTCGCGAGTATTTTCATGCGACAGGTTCGTTGATTTTTGGGTCGCACGTGTCGTTCACCTCATTATCGCACGTGACTTTTCACGTGTTTTTTTTTACGCACAACGCGCGTGAGCTTCTACGCACAACATGTGATTTTCTACATGCAAACAAATCGGTTATTACGAGATAAATGTATTTTTCACGCGAGCCACGCGTATTTTCACTTAAAATTCATCTTCTCAAGTAAAACTTGTGGTTTGCTTAACATCGTAACAAATATTTGTCATTTTACGCCCACGAAACGTATTACTTCACTTCAGCACACGTGTCTATTACTCATTAAAAATGGATTCTTTCAGTTTCAAAATACTTAATGATTCAGACCTTCCTAAGAATTATGGCGGAAAAAAATTTCCACAATTTTTATTCCACCTCTGATAACCGATTAATCATGTTATCCAGAAAAAACCTCTTTTCTTTCGCAACCACTTCGAACTCCATCCGCCAACCACTCCGTTTACAATGTAATGAGAACGGCTTTCGCCAAAATATACCGTAAATTTACGTCGACAACCTCCGCCGAAAACCACCTTCACCGTACACCCCGGAAATCTAGTTCGTAATTTAACCGCCAGCGCCAGATGCAAACCGCGTCACCTTCATCACGCTAATAATCAAATTAACAAGCTTCCAGATCGCTAAACCGCAGAAGTATATTCGTTTCACGATCACTTTCCATAAATCAAGCGTCAGCAAGCGAGTTTCGCGTTATGTTTGAAGATGCGCCGCGTCGCGATCATCATTCTGGTTTTGTTTGTGTTTATTCGTTCGAGTTGCGGTCAACAACAGGGCCAAGGGCAAGGTGAATATGAAATCTGTTGCTTATAATGTGCTATCGAAAATTTATAGCTTTTGCGGAGAACGCCGAGTTTCAAGTTTATGACCTTTGTGATTTTTTTATTTTTATTTATCGATTAAAATTATTCGCATTAAATTGCAAATTTATTGTTTCAGCCAAGTGAGCGTAAAATTCAAATGTTTAATTTGCAAAATTATTTAAAATTATGCCAAAACTAAATACGCAATCGCCATTGCATAGGAATAAAACAATTGCATAATGAGAACCTTTCAGAGATGAAAAACCGCTCAAGTACGTTACATGGTGGGGGAAATATGTGAAAAGTTGCAAAACTTACATAACTAGCGCCCTCTTTTTTACACATAAACTATGTATAATTATGCGATGCATATATAAATGCAAATAATCGTATTGATTAAAAAAAAAACAATTCGCCAACTCACCGTATTTTTTCTTCGAATTTTATCAGCGACGCGATGATCCGTGGAATTTATTCTAATTAGAAAATCTTAATAGACGATGCGCTGAAAAAAAAACAAGTTTATCAGTAAAAACGCTCCATCTAAATATAAAAAATGACCGATTTTTTACGCATATACTATATAAAAACATCGTAAAATTTCTCATTTCGTTTTCACAGTAATATTAAATAACCCACTATTCTAATTTTAGAAAGCAAAAAAAACTTGTTTATACGTAATAAAATAAATCACCGAAATTCCATATTTCATAACAACTCTGCATTTGCACTTTTACAGATAACTGCCACATTTATGGGCAACACTGCGTCAAACCTAGCGACTGCCCTTCGGCCGAGCAAATAATCGCCAGCAGACGAGCGAAATTTTGCGGCTATGAAAAAACCATCGGAAAGATGTGCTGCCCGAAATCTCACCCTTCACACAACATGACCCGAATGCATACCAACTCCTCGATCATCCCTGCGATTCGAAAGCCCACTCTGCTATCTCCAGCCACGCCAACTACTTCGCCCGCGACACCACCTCATACAGCACCCAAGCCTCCGACGCATTTGTCGAGTACCAACTCATCAGCGAATCCATCCACAGCTCCTTATACGAGAGCACCCACTCGTCAAAGGAACTCCACCGCTGTGGCCTTAGAAAGTGAGTGCATCGTGGAGATTAGCTCCGTTAGTGAGAGTTGTCTGAACAGTACCGGGATATCGTAACGATACGTTTATTCGTCGCCAGATTGCGAAAAATATGCCGAGTATAGACATGTAAAGCATTATTTGCCCCCCGATCTTCCGGGTGAAAATATCACCGAGTATTATGTAACTGATTGCGTTAACGTTGTGACTCTCATTAGCGAAGGAAACAAAACCGAACCCAAAGAGTATCCTCATATGGTGAGTTCCCAATAGGTTTTTTTCCTAATTGTAATAAAAAAAAACGTCGACGCGGAAGAATCAATTTCACGGGTTCATAAAAACAACGCGCGTCGTGTAATCGCGATGAGGCCAGCAGAACAACCGATGGCACGTGTGTGTTGCATCAAACAATAAATATTCGGCGCTTAATGACACCAGTAGTGAAGTGTACCGTGATATCGGAATATACAGAAGAATAAACGATGCGCATAATATATAATCACACGTGTATTGCACATTTTGAAACATGAACTGCTCATTTTGACACGTGAACCACATATTTTGGAACGTGTATTTCACATTTTGTCACGTGTATTGCACATTTTTACCACATGTATTACACATGTTGACACGTGTACCGCACATTTTGACAAGTGTATTGCACATTTTATCATGTGTATTGCACGTGTTGACACGTAAACTGCACATTTTGCCACGTGTATTACCCAAGGTTGACTCGTGTATCGCACGTGTTGACACGTGCACCACACATTTTGACACGTGTATAGCACATATCAACACGTGAAGTACATAATTTGACGCTATACTGCATATTTCGACACGTGTTCAACTTACATAATGCGCATGACTTATCTGAATACACGCTACATTTTTAACACATACACAACAACACCTGTACTCAAGTTTTAAAACAATAAAATAACCCTTCAACGCTTCTCTTTTCCAGGCAGTCATCGGATATGGTAAACTATACAAAGACGTAGAATGGGGATGCGGCGGCTCTTTAATCAGCGAAAAATTCATTCTAAGTGCAGCACATTGCACTAAAACTGCATTGTAAGTATCAACTCCTCTACTACCATATTCACGTAAATTTACACTCGACTGAAACTCCTCACGATGATCATTCCAGAGGCGACGCCAAATGGGTTTTACTGGGCGACTTACACATTTCCTCAACTTCGGACGACGCCAGACCAGCGGTTTACAGTATAGTCGAACACTATCATTACCCAAATTACAAAGTATCCTCGGCCTACCATGACATTTCACTATACAAGTTGAATACCTCAGTCGTTATGAGCCCGTACGTAAGGCCAGCTTGTATTTACACGTCGCTCTTCAATAAAGACAACGATTTGGCGAGTATCACCGGCTGGGGCACTACAGGACCAAGTAATTCCTATCCTCTAGCTGTTCGCTCTCTCGTATAAATACTCCAACGACACTTCCCTCGGTATAGTTGATCAACGCAGCGACCACTTACTCAAAGCCACTATTTCTTTCATTCCGCACGAACGGTGTCGAAAATCGTATCAAAATCGTAAGAACTTGCATCGCGGTTATGACTCCAACACTCAAGTATGCGCCGGAGATTTATCCACCGGAAAAGACACGTGTCCGGTAAGTCACCAAATAAGCCTGAGAATGCACTCTCCGCTCTCTCAAATTACTCGTGATACATCTCCATTCACAACAGGGTGATTCGGGAGGTCCGTTGCAAATCCTTACACAAACTCACTCATGTATGTGGGCCATCGTCGGTGTAACATCCATTGGCACCGAAAGCATATGCGGCAATACCGAAGACCCTGATCCTGGAGTTTACACCAGAGTAGCGTACTACTTGGATTGGATCCAGAGTGTCGTGTGGCCTTGAGCCGACACCAATGAGCATTCGATATCTCACAAATGACTTGATTTTTACGTTTGGAGATGTTTACAAGGAAATTAAAAGGCCATAAATGGAGGGTAGGTAACACTCGATTCGAGCAATGGACTACCGAAGCTTAGGGGCGATAAGTAGTTTTTTTCTAAGTATCAACTGTGGTAACAAAATATAATCGTTAATACGTTCCCTTGCGATTTCTTTTTTGTTTTTTTATTATCATCCAGAAATAGAAAACACTCGCAATATTTTTTACAAAGAGTAGCTCACAAACCTATTGAATCGATGAAGGCCCACTACTAATAACCGTTCTAGACAGGGTTGTTGACGGTTCCAAGTAACTGCCCCGTGGACAACTCTAGTACGGCACTGCGCACTACCTTTTTTGGCAAAGCAACCTATCTAACAAGATTACCTTTTACATTTTTGTACAAAAGAGCACGCTGCAGTCATTTAACGAACCGAATCAACACACTTGGAAGATTTCAATTGGTTTATTGTTCACCAGAATACTGTCGCATGTTAGTCATGTCAGTGTAAGGCAGCAAGCCATTTGTAAGGATATCAGTTTTAGTCAACTTCGCGGATATTTTTTGTCAGTGTAATTGTTCGATCTTTCACAGTTTTTGCAATTCTCCAACAGTTTAGTTGAAAATAGTAAGTACATTTTAAAATTTTTTATAGATTTAATTCTTTAATAATACATATATATTTTTTTAATAGTAATAATTTGCAATTTTCAAAAAATTGTAATTTTATTTTAAATAAAGGTGGGTTTTTTTTATTTAAATAAGTTTTATTGAATAATTTATTTAATACCTTATTTAAAT
>QBDW01006064.1:0-59002 GCA_003261595.1 Maconellicoccus hirsutus | reverse complement strand
AAATATCTTTATCATTTATGACGTCATCGTATTCCATATCGCAAAGTGTACTTTTTCACGATACCGAAACGAGATGTAATTAGATGAATCGTAACTATTCGGAGATTTATGGCTCTAAAAAAGTATTTCAATAGGCCGATACATTTGTGTAAATAAAAGCTTAAATTTTAAGGTCATCGAGAGTACAGCATGGTTAATCCTCGTAATGAAACCGTGGTACCTGATTAATAACTAAATCGATAATCGAGCGATAGAATTCTTACGATTTGATTTTATTTTACAGAAAATAAGAACCGTAGATCTGGATGGAAAAACGATAAAATTACAAATCGTAAGTAACCCCATGATGATGTTTTGTTTAAGCAACTTAATTAATGACGCATTTTTTCGCAGTGGGATACCGCCGGCCAAGAAAGATTTCGTACTATCACGTCGAGTTATTACAGAGGTGCTCATGGTATTATAATTGTATACGATTGTACGGATTTGGAATCGTTTAACAATCTGAAACAATGGTTAGAAGAAGTCGACCGATACGCTTGCGAAAATGTAAACAAATTATTAGTCGGAAATAAATGCGACGAAGTTACCAAGAAAGTTGTCGATTACACGACCGCTAAGGTTTGTATAACTTTTGACGTGTCGCGGACTTGCGTTCGTGGAAGTTCGCCCCATGTACTGCGACTCGGAGTATATTTCCGGATAAATCGCGTTACCACTGATACGCTTATCTCGACGCGGCGATAGCGGAACAACGCCTCGTATCGCATCCAGCTGGCCCTAATATCGTATTAATTTCTGCAGGAATACGCGGATCAATTAAATATCCCGTTTTTGGAAACGTCGGCCAAAAACGCCACCAACGTGGAGCAGGCGTTTATGACAATGGCGTCGGAAATTAAAAACCGAGTTGGTCCTCCGTCCTCGGCCGCCGTCACCGAATCCGCTAAAGTGAAGATCGATCAAGGCCGTACAATAGAAACCAATAAATCCGGTTGTTGTTAACGATACATGCAGATAATACGCCGCCCAGCGTGTGTGTGTCTATCCTCATTTAAAATATATCTGTTTTGTTATACATATATACAATGAAGGTATAGTAAATCGCTGTTTTATTTTCGCAAAAGGGAAAAATATCAAAGCGATGTATTTGTATAAGTTTATTCGTCGATTTAATAATTTTTTTATATTTATAAAAAAAAAAGCACCGTTGTCGATTTTTCGTTTTCAGTTTAGCAGCACCTTTTTAATCGGTTAATGTTTTCTTTTAAATTATCCTATGGCGGAGGATAAGTCTCGGTAGTCGGTTTGCAAATTCTAACAGGAAGTCTTCCTGGGTGAAAAAATAGTTACGTCATCATGTATAGCCAGTATTTTATATATTTGTACGTGTGTGCGTGTATCTGTGTCCGTGTGTAATTGTACTTATTTTCGCCGTTTTTTTTTCTCAACTTTATTGACCACTTTATAATTTCTTATATTTCGTATATTTGTACTGTCGAATTTCGTCGTGTAAATTTTCTTTCGAATTTTCGCGGATTTTAAACGCTCGTTTAATATCCTTCTTAGTGGTTACATTCATAATGAGGAATAAATTTTCAGCATTGAACGATCGAGATAAAAGTTTCCTAGTCCTTTTTGAGAATCCGTCTACCGAAACGTGCATTTTGTTTTTCTATTTTATCGACAATGAAATTATACGATTAAGTCTCGCGTTCGTACGGGTAATCGTTTCACATTCTATGATTAGAGTATTGATAAGAGGAGAAAAAGCAAATAGTTTAAATTTATCGATTATGGATTGTTTTTTTAATTGTGTTAGCTATGTAGATGATTACATTGCCTTTCGCTAATTATTCCTCGTTTTGGATTTGTGTTGCGAGAGATGACTTTTTTTTTCTTTTGATTTACAAAATTTATTTTATTAGATTTATCATTACCTACGATTTTTTTCATTATCTTATCTGGTTATGTACGATATAATTGAATATATTATTTTCAATTTTTCGTGTTTGTTTTATAAACCGATTACCGAGTTTGGGATAAATTTAGAAATTGGAATTTATACAAAAAAAAGGAAAGTTACTTTTGAAATTTTCGTGTCGTGACGAAAATCGTTTTTTTTTTTTCAAAAAACGACGAATTTAACGAATTTACATTCCGTTTATTTTAATATTTCGATTTGTGAGTACCGTTTCGTAATTTACTATTTTTTACACTTTGTTACAGACGCCATAAAACAAAAAATAAATGGTCCAACGTAAACAATAGTCGATAAAATAGAACATGGCTGCTGCAACATTAGACGTTTCATTTTTCTAACACGAATTTTTATTTAAAACTTTTTTTATAATTTTTAACACACGTAGTACAATGATGATTATTGATTAAAAAATTCATATATGTATTTTTGTATAGTATTAAATTAATTGAGCATTAATTTTTACATTTTAAAGGAAAAAAAAAGCTTAGTACGGATTATATAAGAGAAATTGTAGCATAATCTAAATGTTTATATATCGGTTATCGTGATTATTATTATATCATGAATTTTACTTGTAATTTTTCTCCCTTAATTATTATTGTTATTACGTATTGTATTTGTATATAATGCGTGATTTTTTTTGTATAAGTTGTTATTATAAATTGAGCGAAATGTTTTTGTAGTTAGGAAGCAATCGCAAAGCTTAATGTTATTTTGTAAATTATGCCTTTTTTGCAATTATATTTCTTTCATTTATAACGAACGTTGTCGTTTTTAATTATTTTTAACCTGAATTATTAATGAAAAATGCAAAATATCGATTTAAGGAGGCTGGGCGGTCGAATGTGAAGTCCAGATTTTGATATTTGGTTGGCGGGTAATAGGTATAGGTAATTACTAGATAAGCAAAGGACATATTCATGAGCGAAATTTCAAGATTATATCTTAGGAAGGCGGGGAAGGGGCTATCGTCGTAAATTTTTACATCGTCTTTCTTACGAGCGATATTGAAACCGAGATTTTTACAGAGGAATAGATCAGCCCATTTTGCTTTTTCGCAATAAAATAACAAGGGGAGAGGAGACGGTTGAGTAGGTGTTCTTCAACTTCAAGCAGGTGGGTAACATCGTTCGCATATTTTCGAAAATTGATGAATCAGCTACGAATATTCATCGTGCGGAATATTCAAGGAGACGATCATAGGCAAATTAATTCCAGCGAGTGTGTATATTTGCTGATCTTTCGATTTGTAGGGACTCTAGACATTGATTAAAGAGTAAAGAATTGCCTCGTTTATCAAATAAAAATTAGCAAGGTAAATGTAAAAAAGTTCCACGATTCGCTAGATTTTCAGAAATCGAAAAAAAAAGGCGATAAATAAACCAATACATTGAATCAGGAAATCGAGATTATCCAGGAAAATGTATAAAATCATATTTTATGCATATTAATGCCCAAATGCAATTGATAACTTTAAATTTACCACGTCGACCTTGAACACTTTTTTAAAAATGTTGCCAACTTATTGCCATTCCATAAAGGTACATGAAAAAGAATCAACGCGAAAATCAACGACTCATAAATATTCATAATGCAGGTAAGTAACAGCTTAACAAGCATAAAATTCGTGAAAAAAGACGATAAATAAATCGAGGTAAATGCAAAAGTAATATTAATCGAGCTTCGGATAGACTTGTACAACAAAGACAAAAAGTACACCAAGTGCGGCCATCAAATTTAACAGTAAAACGAAGATAAAGCGATTATTTCTGAACAACTAAGTACAAATAGGGCAAAAGCAGCGATAAAAATATTAATATTGTCTTCAAGGAGATATTCCTGTGGTTTTTAAACTCAAAAGAATTTGGAAATTGACCGTAAATATATTTTTTTGCAGACATTCACAAATGCTTTCAAGTTTGTCCTCGCAAAAAACTAATTCTACGAACACCTACCGAGCATTTTACTCTCATGTTGCTTTTCAAGGGAATTCTCCTAAATATTAGTTTTTCATTCGATGATTCTCGAATTTTTCGAAAGAGTTTAGGAAAAAGCTCAAAAACAGAAAACAAATTTTCAACAGATGAAGTTGAGATTTTTCGATCTTAGGTGAATTTAAAAAATTTTCGAAATCGTTTTTTCTCGCTGGAAAAAATAATTAACGTGTTTAAGAGATTTATTCGAAGAAAAAACTTCGTACGCAATGCATCAAAAAAATCGATAGTTTTCGAGTAAAAAATTATCGAGAAGTCGCGAACGTCCACCCGACAAGTTGATACCGGCCGCTGCGTACTAGCGGAAGATGCGCGCATACGCGTCGCAACCACTTTCCGCAGCATGCTTTTTCAAGCTAACCCGGTCACGGCGCGTACGCGTGTATGTTCCGCTAGTACGCCGCGGTCGGTATCAACTCGACGGGCGAGCGTTGATTTTTCGATGTTTTTTCACGCGAGAACTATCGATTTTCTCCGTGCATCGATTATGAAGTTTTTGTATCCGTTTGTTTAACACACTAAAAAATGTTCCAGCGAAATGAAACGATTATTCTTTGATTTAGCCATTAAAATGACGCCTAAAAGAGGTTTTTAATATGCCCGAGCTCCAAAAATTTTGATTTTCGGTTTAAAGATGCATATCACATTACATCGATAGATAACATGATTATTTCTTTGACGTTACTTCTTTTTAGGGGGGGGGGGCTTTGGTTGAAAATTTTGAAACGCATTTTAAGGGGGTTAGAGTGATTGAAAAAATGTAGTGTCGCACAAGTTCCACATGGTAGTTTTTATTTTTGATTGGAGGGTAATAGCAAAAAAATCCATACTTCTCCCGTGAGGCGCATTCTACGAGGGGTCGAAAATTTTTGGTCTACATACAGGATGTCCCACAAAACGTGTTTTTTCTCGAGAAATTTAAATGAAAAGGGAGGTTATGTTGTTATGCTGGAATCATTTAATTTTCTCGAGAATAAACACGTTTTGTGGTTTGTGAGACACCCTGTATGCAGGCCAAAAATTGTTCACCTCCTCATAGAATGCGTCTCATGGGAGAAGTATAAAACCGGTGGATTTTTTCATTATCACCTCCAATTGAAAATAAAAGGTACCGAGCGGGACTTATGCGACACACTATATACATTTTGTTAAAATGGAAAAATTAATCAGCTAAACGTAGAATTTCATTAGACTTTTCTTCTCGTATGAAAAATTCGAAAATCATCGAAATCGAACACCAACACTTCGACGGGCTAAAGCTCGTTCACTTCATCGTTCGAACGACTCGTAGAAAATCTCACACGATAAATTTCTCACGAATAGTGTTTCCAAGTCAATGACAACACGTTGTAAAATTCGCGACGATACATCGCATCGATTTCATCATTTCACCGATAACGTCGACAAAATACAACGGAAAATTAAACGAAATTGGTACTCCCAAAGTGGTCATTTTTAGGTAATAGTTCATCAATTGTCACGGTCATTGGTTGATCTTTAACCGCTCAGCGAATCTACGATGAACATCCCATCCTTGACCATGATTGCTCAATATGTACAACGTATGCGTAAAAAGAAGCGAGTTGTTCGTTTTAAGTACAAAAAAAACGTTTAACGTGTTTTACAACAGGCCATTGTGGTTCTTTACATAATGCACGATGTACGTATTTCGTGTAAATTCAGTCATTTATTTTATTTACTTAGCGTAAAATTTCAACTACTAAACCTATAATTTGCGGTTAATTTCCGCGAATTAATTTTTATTAGCGAGTATTCGTAACATGAAGGAAATAACTGAGTTGGTCGAGTTTCCATGTAAGTGATTTTTTTTTTCGAAAGAAAAAATGCAACGGGGCAGAAGCACGCAACATCGATGACCGAAATTTCTTCTCAGGGACGTTACATAGAAAGAGGACTTATTTTCGTCGACGCGAGGGTAAAATCTAGCTCATAAAACATACCGATTTGGTAACAAATACAAGGTTAAATATTTTTGAGACGAATTCAATAGCAATTTCAGCGATCCAGGTCAAAGACAACCTAATAACCTATTAGTTGCTTTTGCTACCGCGTGTATCATCGACGTCATTTATCCATCGTCGAGATTTTAATATTTTAGGTAATCATTTCTAACACTTGGTATAATGTTTAATTACGACGAAGATATTTACAAATACTATGTCGTTTCTCAATTATCAAAAACGTAATTAACGTGTGCACCAATACACCGTGTAGCTTGAAAAGCAAAAAAGAAATGATATAATTAGTACCAAAATATCACGAGAGAAAGAAAAACACGCGAGATGAAATTCTACGATGTTTTTCGGCGTATTTTGTAATTTTCACGAAGGTGTTACGTCAATATGTCGCTACTTGGGAGATGGATGCGGATGTCAGGAGGGTACAAGAAGAGGGGAAGTATCAAAAAAATTCTGAATTAATTTTGGAGTAGAGGATATATCAGAAAAATACAAAACATTTCAAGTTTTACTATGTGATCAGTCAAGAAGTCTGTTTTTATGAGAGTGAAACACAGATTTAAGGTCGATTTGTATGCTGGAGAGTGAAACATCTTCATTGAAAGTATTAATCTGCACATGGCCGAATTTAACTAGCGATAGATCAATATATGCGTATGAATTTTTCACCAAAATTTATGTATTTGACGTAATTTAATCGCGTGTGAAATCGCTCGTCGCGAGGGGTTGTATTTAGGGCCACTTAAGGCTACTTTCGGTCCATAAACAAGTTACGATCCAGGAAAGGTGGAACGAAATACGCATTTTTTTCAAAAAAATTGCTGTGACGTTATGCAAAACGAAACGATTTTGTTTGGATAAAAAGTAACGAAATGTGGAACGAAACGAAATGATCATTTCGTTTCTGTTATTGTAATTTTAAACGTTCAATTTGTGATTTTTTCATTATTTTTCAACAAAATATATGTTTGTTCGGTGCTCTTACTGAGATACGAGTTCCAGAAAATCATGCTAGAAGGCTTATCAATTATCGTGCAGAAAAGTAACTACAGACAAATCAGAAGTTGATCTTTTTTTTGTTTGTTTTTTCATTTTACAAGATGAATTTTGATAGATTTTGATGAATTTTTGAGAAAAAAAAGAACGAAACGAAATTATTTCAGCGAAGAAACGAAACAAAATGAACGAAACAGAATTGGAAAAACTAGTCGAAACGTTATGTGGAACGAAACGAATTGATTTCGTTCCACCACTCCTGCTTTTTTTTGCTTGTTTTTTATTTCGCAAGATGAATTTTTTGGAAAAAAAAACGAAACGGAATTTCAGCGAAGAAACGAAACAAAATGAACGAAACAGAATTGGAAAAACTAGTCGAAACGTTATGTGGAACGAAACGAATTGATTTCGTTCCACCACTCCTGCTTTTTTTGCTTGTTTTTTATTTTGCGAGATGAATTTTTTGGAAAAAAACGAAACGGAATTATTTCAGCGAAGAAACGAAACAAAATGAACGAAACAGAATTGGAAAAACTAGTCGAAACGTTATGTGGAACGAAACGAATTGATTTCGTTCCACCATTCCTGCTTTTTTTTGCTTGTTTTTTATTTCGCAAGATGAATTTTTTGGAAAAAAAAACGAAACGGAATTTCAGCGAAGAAACGAAACAAAATGAACGAAACAGAATTGGAAAAACTAGTCGAAACGTTATGTGGAACGAAACGAATTGATTTCGTTCCACCATTCTTGCTTTTTTTTGCTTGTTTTTTATTTTGCAAGATGAATTTTTTGGAAAAAAAAAACAAAACAGAATTATTTCAGCGAAGAAATGAAACAAAATGAACGAAACAGAATTGGAAAAACTTGACGAAACGTTATGTGGAACGAAACGAATTGATTTCGTTCCACCATTCCTGCTTTTTTTTGCTTGTTTTTTATTTTGCAAGATGAATTTTTTGGAAAAAAAACGAAACGGAATTATTTCAGCGAAGAAACGAAACAAAATTGGAAAACTCCACCGAAACTTTACGTGGAACGAAAAAAAATTCATTTCGTTTCAGCACCCCTGCTTTTTTTGGACACGCTTGGAACCCATTACTTCCATCCTTTAAAAAAAAAATTATTTTACAAGAAAACGGCCATTTTGAAAAAGTGAATAAAAATACCAACGTCGTTCAAAAAAAAAAACAACTCATAAGGTGAAAGTGCTCACTTTGAGGTACAAAAACCACCATTGAAACATCAAAATACACAAATATGTCACAATTATAATAACAATTAAACATTGACATATTTTTTACAACATTGTCAGAAAATGAGATGAAAAAAACGCTCGAGAAATCTTTTTTATTGGTACTCAAATTATCTATTGTCATCCAACGTCACATAAAACTTCCGTCGAGCTTTATTTTTTTACTTAAATCACGTTTTTGAGCAATTTGGATCACTGTGTATCGTGATCATGCTTAATGACCCAGTCAGAATAGAGAAATTCTGAAAACCCGAGCTTCTACAATGATTAGGAGAGGAAACAGTTATTTTATTATTTATTGACCTTGAAAAACTTTGATTCATTGTTAAACCAAAAATTTTACAGTTTTCGTAGCAATAAAGAGAAATTATGGTGAAATTTGAAAAAATACAAAAAAATTGTCGATACGAAAAATGTTTCTTTTCAAATTTCTAACAACTTTTGCTTCAAAATTTTCTTTCTCAAGTTCTCTCAAGCCTCAGAAAAACGCCTCAGCATGAGTCGTATTCCATGTAAACTATGAAAGCCATTTTCTACGCATACTATGACATTTTATATTATATATTCTACGGATAAAGATTATTTTTTCAAAGTGAGGAGGGGGAAGAAGGAAGATTACACAACATCTGTCTTTTTGATAAAATGGCCTTTCTGGCTTATTATTAATTTACTCCGTTAGAAGGAGGGACGTCCTTAACTGGCTCTGGACCAATAAACAACAACCGCCTTTAGGTATAAAACATACAATAGAAAAGGATAACAAATAACCCAAATAATAGGAATAGGAAATCGCAGAGAAGTACGTTGTGCCGATAACAATGGCCATAGAAGATACACAAAGGGTGACTGAACAACGTGCCTTTCGAGGGCTCCAATTTCGACAAATCAAAGGTTGTCGTTGGGCTTCAGAGGGAGTGTATCCTATAATCACACTCTTCGGCGGTGAACGTTTTCTAAATGAAATACCTCTCTTTGTTCTCGCGTTATCGAAACGTCTACGATAAGATGCGCGAATTCAAAGAAATGAAAAAAAAAAAAATACAAAAATGCAATCAATGTCCGAAGATCGTATAGATGGAAAAAATGGTAAACAAACGAAACCGGTGGCCAAGTTCGTATATTGTAATTTTTGTCCTCGAAACCGTGGTTAAAAATTTTGCAACTCGGTCTAGCATATGTTGTACTTTTACGTACACGAGGGTTGGTGGTTATCCTTGATAGAGATTCCATAGATGCCTCCAGAATCGGGCTATAGGTCAAGTTAACATATTACGTAATGTGGTTTTTATAATAATCCGCCAGTTATTTTCCTTCTTCTTACGTTTCACTGGCACATGGTTCCACTTCTCCTTTTATTCACGCCGTCCGGAGAAGTATGTCTTTCACGTGTTCGCCATTCGGTAGCGTAAATGTTGCACGAGTCGCGAGGATTATTTTGCTGATACTGTGCGAACGCCGATCGCGGTAGATCAACGAGTGATATGCGTCTAAGGTAATTTTTATATTTCGCGTACTGAAAAAATTCCGTTGTAATCATGTGCTTCAACAATTTACCCACCGTTTTGGTTATTATATGCGCTGTAACGGCGGCACGTGTAATATTAGCGAACGCCAGCATGTACACGATGTTTCAATACTTGACGAAATATTATCGCGATATTTTTCAACTTCACGTCGGCGTAACGCAGGACGAGAAATATATCCGTAAAGAATACGACTTCGTCGTGATCGGCGCCGGCTCCGGCGGCTCCGTGGTGGCGAATCGTCTCACAGAGATACCCGAATGGTCGGTATTGCTGTTGGAGGCCGGCCGCGAGGAAATCTTCCTCACAGATATTCCGCTGCTGGTAAGCTACATTATAGGCACCGATTTCAACTGGGGCTACAAGACCGAACGTAATTCCGAATTTTGCCAAGGTATGAAAGGCAAAAGATGCAATTGGCCTCGTGGTAAAGCCATGGGCGGTACTAGCGTCATCAATTACATGGTCTACACCAGAGGTTTCGCCAGCGATTACGATAACTGGAAGAAGCTCGGAAATTACGGCTGGGGCTTCGACGAGGTGTTGGGGTATTTCCTAAAATCCGAAGATATCGGCGTCCCGGAGCTCTTCGATTCGCCGTATCATTCGCGCGGCGGATACCTAAAGGTGCAACGATCCAAGTGGAAATCACCCATAGCTCCGGTGTTCCTGGACGCGTGTCGCGAGATGGGATACAACATCTCGGATCCGGATAGCCCGTATCCCATAGGATGCTCGTATGTGTTGGCGAATACGGAAAACGGAGCTAGATGCAGCGCCTCCAAAGCCTTCTTGAGGCCGATACGTACACGTAAGAATTTACACGTCAGCAAAGAATCCAGAGCTACTAAATTACTCATCGATCCGAAAACCAAACGCGCGTACGGGGTGGAATTCGTGAAAAATCGCAAACGATACGTGGTACGTGCGCGTAAAGAGGTCATCGTATGCGCCGGAGCTTTGAACTCTCCGCAGCTCCTGATGCTCTCCGGTATCGGTCCTCAAGATCATCTTCGCGAATTAGACATACCTGTAATTGAAAATCTCAGAGTTGGGTATAATTTACAAGATCACGTATCAATGGCCGGACTCGCCTTCTTGGTTAATGATTCGGTTACCATCGTCGAAGATAGATATCGTAGTCCAAGGTACGTTCTGGATTACATACTCCAAGGTACCGGACCTTACACTATTCCCGGAGGAGCTGAGGCCATTATGTTTACCAGGACGAAATACTGCGAAGAGAGCGATCCCAGATTGCCAGATATGGAGTTGGTATTCGGACCCGGTGCTTTGACTGGCGACACCGGAGGATCCTTGAAGGAAATGTTGTCCATAGACGATGCGTTGTACAAAGAAGTATACAAACCTTATCTCGGTAGAGATGCGTGGAGCTTGGTGCCAGTTTTGTTGAGACCGAAAAGCAAAGGATACCTCAAGCTTAGATCCAAGAATCCATTCCATCCGCCCTTATTTTACCCTAACTACTTCCAGGATGAAAGAGACCTTTATACCTTGATCGAGGGAATTAAGCAGGTAATTTGAACATAACACGTAAAACGAAATATTATTTTAAAAATGAAAATCCTCGCACAATCATTCTTAATCCGAGTCGAAAATTTTAAAAAATGTTCAAAATGGCAATTCTAATTAATAATTGAATTAACTGACTAAAAGTACAAACGGAAACCTCAAAAAATACAAAATCCATTCAACAAAATCTTTTACTATTTTACAAAGAAGTATCAAACATGCTCAAGGGGATGATCCTCCTCTTAAAAAAATACCTGGTAATTAATATTCGCTGAAAAAATTCATCGAATCTCGTCGAAACTCTTGGGAATAAATTCGTTAAACGAACAACAATTCCATTACTCACATATCCAAGGCAACCGCGTTAAATGTTTCGAAATTAACGCGAAATATCTGTAATTTTGTAATTTTCGGTGATTTATAACAAACACGTCGCGTTTTATTGTATCTTCTGTCGTTTGTGACGTCATAAAAACGGCATATTTCGCCAATTCGATCAACACCGATAATCGATATTTCTGCATTTTAATAACAACACCTCAACGCATTAATTCTTAATCACATTTTCAAAGTCGGGTTTCGCGAAAAAAAAAACAACAGAATCATCTTCGCGCATCATATTAGCCTAATTCCAGGTACGGAAACAGCATCGAACACCGAGACGTCCAACATAATGGACGAATAAAATCTCATCAATCACGACGAAAATTTTCAATGCCATCGTATGAAATTCGTCATTCAGCGGATGAATTTTTATAAGAACATATTTCAACAAAATTAGGCCACTTGTAGGATCGTGATTCCTAAAGCCATCTGTAAATTTACCAAGGTCGTCTAGATACCCTCAGCATTTGGTGAAACCATCTCTTCTCCGCGTATTTCATCGCACATGCGTACGTGACTTTTGGCGAATGTACCGGTATCTTTTCCGTGTAGATGAAACTATCGTCGATGATATACGAACGAGTGGAGCATGAAAAACCAGTTCCCGAGGTAGAAAACTGGGAAAAACGAGTGGTTTTCGGTTCGTTTCCGTTGCAATTCACAGCTTCAAGTACACACAGTGAAGATGTTCATGCTTTTGATTGCTAATTTCACAAAACGATTATATCATATCTGATAAAAACAATTGGTTTTTCATTATTATCCAAATTAACGAAAATACTGCGAAGAAATATCAATTAGCGCGATGAAATAAATAAAAGGCTCGAATGTACGTAATTGTACTTACCTGATGAATGTTTCGATTTCGATCACAGAAAAACATTCAAATATACTTACAGTAAATAAAAGTAGAATAATTTCTACTTCGGTTTCGGTATTACAAAACGCTATAATTCTTGAATTACATAAACGCTTCCTCCAACGGAATTTATTTTTTAAAACGTCACCGGTTGTTGATATTCTTGAGATCCATTTTTTTTTTCGGTATTCGAGCGCGTAGAAAAGCACGCGAGATTCTTCTACTTTCCAAACCATCTGCAACTGGCCTCAAAATGATTCACAAAATTACAATTTTTCTCGTACTTCTGCTTCATCTAATTACATTTTCTAGATCACCGTAGCCGTAACAAGGTTACGGCGATTATACATTACTCAATTGGTCACTAATTTTACGACCATCCGAAGGATTTGCGATTCTGTCATTCCGGCGACCGCTTTATTACGTAATTGCGAATAATGTAGTTTTTCGATATGGTTAAAAGTATCCTCGTCGCGAATAATTCCGGTGAAATTTTTATTGCGAAATTTTCTTCCGTAAGAAAATTTAGAAATAGCTCGGTGCTTCTGTATACTATACCAGACGCCGTAATCCGCAGCACGTATCTCGAGAGGGAGCTCATCTCGTATACGTAATACTTACGCGTGTACGCTCACACATGTGAAATCGATTAGTAAACCTTCCTGTATAAATTATCAAACAAACGATGCATCATCATAATCTAAATGCGATATGTCATTATAAATAATAAAACTTCGTTTTGCCGCCGCGGCTAATGAAAAGCTACACGACGGGAGGTAATAATCAGATAAACTAATAAGACAGAAACTTACCTAGACGTTTTCGTTAATTAACGCGATCGTACGAAATAGCCGTGGTAGCAATGAACTTTTTCGATAGATGTTAGATTTATGTCCACAATGCCAACACCTGTCTCGAAACTCACTTTCGTTTGTCCGAATGATGAAAGTGCTACTTCAATTTACTTCTAGTTCAAGGTTAATGCTTACAAGGTAAATAAGCTATTCATCAAGCATCTAAATTACCGTTTTAAAGAGATAAAAAGTGCGTTTCGCGTTTGTTTCGTTTTATACAAACTGGTTTCTATCATTGGATTGAATTGCAGGCCTGATGCAAAATATGTTCCATTTTAATTCCAATGATGAATATGCTCGGACACCTTGAAACAAATCAGATATAGGGGCTGAATTTATGATATTAGAGTAAAATATATTATGCAAATAGAGTACTTCAAATTTCATTTACGTTCAGCGAAACAATCGATTATTCATGGTATTAAACTATTAAAGTGAATATTTTAACCTCAGTACTTACGCGAGATCTCATATTCGTTCTGGAAGAACAATCAATTAATCAGAATCTCTAACATGTAAATTATTAGATTAAACGCAAAAACGAAGAAAATTGAAATAATAAAAAAATAGTGCAATTCCAATTTCAAAATTCAAATTTCTCTTACTATCGCCATTTTATGATCACGTGAACAAATAACAGTAATTACCGTAATATACAGGAAATTTACCTATTTTCTCAAAGTAATGTAAACAAATCTGGAAAATGATTCAAAAAAATAAATTTTAATTTATTACGATAAAATTTTAATTTTTTGTGTTTTAATATTTGAAAAAAATTTAATCTATATATTATAGTTTTTTTTAAATGAATTTTATACATAAGGCATACTTCAAACACCTTATGAATCATGCACATCATGTCGATTTTGTTCACTACGGCGATTTATTTCCTGTAAAGATAAGACATTGAAGAATTATCCATTTGAAAGTAGCATTACATGAAACTATAATAAAGAATACTTTTAACCGGACTCAGCCGAGCATTGAAAATAATGTAACATTTTTATAACGACATTTTTATTCATTTGCAACATTGAAAGTAACAACTTTATGTAATTGGTTAATGGCGCCGTAAAACAATTATCGTTTGGAATTCGAAAACATGAAATATTCGTCGAAAGATGGACAGCAACATCGCAGGAAATTACTCACACGTGCACAAATACCACTGCATTTTCTCAGGTTGCATATCAAGGACGCGTATAAACGAAAAAATGCAATCGTTAATCCGCTGAAAGACGTTTTGAATTAAATCAAATATATATTTTGTAACACCCAAGATCATCTCCGGTCAACGATTAAATCTAACCGGAATTTTTAATCATCAAATTCGTAAATAATTATATCGTAAAATACTTAAATCTAACAAGTTAACTTGATTAATGACCTTTTCCTTTTTTCATGGGGAAGCATTTAAAATAGATGATTTTGTTTTGTCATTTTTTTAAAATGCCTGTTATTGAGGGTGTTTTATAATACCAATTACTCTTTGAAGTGTAGTAATGACTTTCCTTACTTAATATGGTTCTGTTGGAGAAAAAAATGTTAACACGAGTAAAGTTTTATGAGGCCATCAAGAGAGAATGGAGAATTTGTCAGAGCGAGATAAACAATATTATTATACTTATCTATTTGAAAAATGTTCATCTACAAATCTACAGTCACTGTTCAACGATCAAATAATTACGATTATAATTTTGTTTATTAACGATAAAAATCTCAGTCTCACGAGGTTACACGCATAGTAAAAGAAAATAATTAAGATTAAAAAGAAGTACGAATTAATTAAAAACAATCAACTTTACATTTAATTAAACTTTGAAAATGATCCATACAAATAAAGAATCTGCTAGTGAAAAATGTGTTGTTTTAAATTACGAGTAATTATCTCAATAGATAATAAAAATGGCAATAGCGATAAATGAACGGGAAATGCAGTATAAGATGTGGGAGATGTGATTTCGTTTCTCATTTGTAACTTACGTAAGACTGTGAAAAAAACTTCGTACCTATTTTTTTTAAGAGGTATAAGAAATCAACAAATTTAATAACTTCTTTTTTTTTTTTTGTTTACAGGCGGTACAATTGAGTAAAACGAAAAATTTCCAGAGATACGCCAGCACCCTGATATCTACTCCTATTCCCGGTTGTCGTCATTTACCTTTCAATAGCGATATGTATTGGATATGTGCTTCTCGACATATCACAACTAATTTACATCATCAAGTTGGTACTTGTAAAATGGGTCCAGACTGGGATCCTGAAGCTGTAGTTGATCCTGAACTAAGAGTAAAAGGAGTAACTGGTTTGCGAGTTGCCGATGCTTCGATTATGCCGGTCATTCCTGCCGGTCATACCAATGCGGTAGTGTTTATGATAGGCGAAAAAGCTGCCGATATGATAAAAAGAACATGGCTAAAATCCGAGGAGGATGTTAAACAACCTCCAGTTGGCGATTCATATGCCAGTAATGAAATACCTACTTATAGGCAATTACGCTTGATTTGAAGTGGGGGCTGAACTGACTATCATAATGAATAGATCAAGTTGAAAGAATCTTTTTTTAGTATTGATGATAGTGCTAGAAGATGGAAGCTTTCAGACCGATGAATTGAAACTTGATATCAATTCAAAGTTTGTTCCATGTTTCTGGAGAGTGAATACTTTTGGCAGATAGTCTCTTCTTGAGACCTATTCTAAATACAAAATCAAATTCATGGCTTAGATATTTTGGTTAAATTGATAGGCAACATTTTATATAAAATTTACGGAAGTGGTTTTGTTATGACACCTCGATCAGGCGAACCCGTTGATTAAATTGCAAACTTGTTGCTTATCAATCACTATATTTGTAAGCTATTTGTCGAGACGCGTGTTCCATTTTCCATATTTTCGCTGTTCCGGTCTATGAAACGCGTTAATTTTGACACGGAATACGCGTTTGCTTTCGTTTAATTTTAAATCTATGTTAATGATCTCTACATATAAGTTATCTGCGTAAGAATTACAAATTACGAAGTGACTAAGCCGTAATTTTGTAGATTTTTGCCCGAATCTACATATGTAGGTAGTATATGTTAATGAATGGTGAAGTGTTAAGAATCTCAAGTATCTAATCAGTTGCCATATACGCTCAATTTTGAGTGAAATAATATTTAAGATGATTTTACTCGTTTAGGTGATTTTTTTTCTACTCGATAACATAGTAATTTATTAAATTAATTTATGTAAGGTAAAAATGATTTTGTTAGATATTTAGTTTATACATTTTTGGTAACATAAACGGCAACACTGTACGACAGCTTTTCTAAATTTTTTACGTATTTTTATATAAAAAAAATTCATTTAAATATGATGTAATAGTTATTCCTTAAAATTTAGTTTACGTATGTATGAAATTTAACAAAATATTTGACTCTTTGCCAGACAGGAATTCTTTCGTAGCAGATAAATTCGTAGAATTATTCAAATTGAATTTTTTTTTCTTCGAAAATATACTTGATTAACTAATGAGAACAAAAACTAATCAAGTATTAGTTCCTACTTTATCTCTTTTTACTCGTACATTTACATATTTGCAGTTTAAAAATCGATTAGCAAAAATAAACGATGAACCACCTAATAAAATACTATTTATTTTTAAGGTTACCATAAGTACTGAAAGTATTCTATAAATTGTACGTATTAAGATAACAATAATGAATCTAGTCACGTTGTTGATATTAATTTAAATAAATATTAATTATCGGTGATTAAAACGCGTTCATTCACTTATGATTTCTGAATAGCGGCTTAATTTGTTTATTCAAAGACAAGCGTGGGAAAACCAGTTTTGAATTTTATCGGCAAATAGTTAATGTAATCGTTTGTCGATGCATATTGTACTCAACGAATTTATTGCTTACTTTCGATCATAAGATTCCATCGAAAAAGTAAAATTTCGCAGTGCAACGTTTTTGCTTTGAATCCAATATCTACGTGATATTTTAATAGGTTTTAATGGATCGCTTGAATTGTTTGTAGAACGGTTTCTAGATCAAGCCTACGTGAGGTTATTGACATTAAACGTGTAGTTGGAGATACATTTTCAGCTGTAAAATATGTATTTAATCAAGGTTACTTGTTCTATATATCATTGACCATTTAACCAAACTAAGATGTTTGGAAAAACCAGTATTGAGCAACCATGCTTATGTTTATATAAATTTTCAAAGATGATACTAAATGTTTACTATTTATAACTTTTGGACAATGATGCCAGATGACCTTAGAAAATTATATAATTGACGATGCGTTTAATTTGAATACAATGATCAGAGTGATTTTTAGATTACATGCATGACTAGTACGTTTTTTAAATGTTCACTAGCCGTCATTACTTCCTTACTCGTTTACTTTTTTGCGGCGAATAGCTCGATAATGAGGAAAAACGTCCATCATGCAGCATAACAAAATCATTTCGTAACAATTGACATTCGCCGTTACGAAATATCCGCTGTACGAGTATTTTTGTTTAAAAGAAAAAAAAATCAATGAATTTGAGGAAAATTGATAGCTCTTTGAATAAAGTTTGCTTTCTCTCCGCATTTTCCGCTCCTTTTTCTGTATTTTTTTCTAGTTACGAAAGGCCGAAACCTATAAACCACAATTAATCGGTAAATGGGTTTGTTAAAATAATAGATCGCTTATGTAATACCGATGATTATTACGATGGCGAATTATAAACATTATGTCGTTGGGTACGGATTTTCTTGAAAATTTCTGCATAACAGTGCCGACAAATTAGCACGAGTGCGTGAAAATGTGCACGTAATTTTTCACAATGTTCAACAGCGGATGGTGCTGTAGATATGTACCTAGTTAAGAAATGCCTCAAGCTCAAGAGATCAGATATTTAGGTATGGATAATTCACGGTCGTGCGATGTTTTCATGCATATATTATCGATGCGATGATGATATCTGAATAACGACCTTTTCGAGTAATCGTTTCGTAATAATGATTTTCTTATGCTACTCGTATTATCGACAAGGTGCTGGCATAACCTATTAAAAGTTCTAACACGTTGAGTTTTACGTCAATAAACTCACATATGAATTACCAATGAGTTCGCAATGGCATTTTTGTCGCATTTACTTGAACTTGGATGTGATTTAGAAATTTTTCATTCATAGTTCAATTTTATCAATTGATGACGTCACATGACGATGCAACAGTGGGAGGAGTAAAACGTGAAACTTGTAACGACTTTTTTGAGCGGTGCCGATAAATATCTGAAGTTAATAAGAAAATTTTAAACATGTACGAATTTACAATTTACATTTACATATGTGTTTCCTGTGCAGAAAAGGTATTGATCGTGAAAATCATAAAATAACGATAATTAAGACAGAACTCCTTCACGTGTTGCCCGATGAGTAAGTTCCTTGGGAAGATTACTAGATTTATCTAATATCTGTTATGATTTATTTGAGAAATGATTTCGTACTGATACCCGTTTTAAATTTATAATACGATTCTTGGAGATGATTTGTAGAACAATTATTATAATTATAACTCAAATGATACATGGGTAAGTTAAATTAACATACGATATTTCGTACCCTATCCGCATCCATTCCAGCATCTCATTACGAGACAGAGAACCAAAAGAAATTGAAATTCATCATTTAAATAACACAAATCACCTAAATTTTCCATTTCCAATGAAATCTGTCTGGAAACAATACGTATCTGATTATACAGGTTGATTTGCTGATTACACCGGTGATTAATTTTGTTCACAGCAGCAGTTTACACGCAGATTAAGAAATATACCGTTCACGAGGTTCGTGACAATTCACCATCCTTAATTGGTTTCAGCTTGAGTACAATATATCACTTGAAGCAGTGCAACTTGTTAAAACACAGAAATTGTTATTCGGTTTTTCAATAAATTTTTGCTTCGCTAAATGACGAATACGTAAGTAATGATTTGAATTTAAACTAAATTAGTCTAAGGAATTTCTAGTTTGTTATTATTGGTGAAAACCGAAGTAGAAGAATATTCAATTTAAAGACGAAGAGTTTTTACCCTTGTTTATGAGCAGGTAATTAGTAACGTAATGTGATAAGGGTATTCACCTTTACGGTGTATCTAACGAGAACGATTTTGATGTTTTTCAGCAGTGAGCCGTACACATAGATGATGAATACGCGTGTAACTACTAACTACCCGCATTCTACGTATTAAGTATACGTAATTCGTGTCGGCACATAGGTAAGATACACGCACTTAAATTATTAATTGCATTAAAGAAATTACAATCCTGTAAAATAATACGTGTATCTAGTATCTTCGTGTAATACTTCAGAGCATGAATTTGAATAAAGATACAATTTGAGAACAGAATCTAAATCAAAACTATGTAACATCCAAGTAAGTAAATGAGTAAATGAGTAAACAAATTATATAACATGTTCGGTAAAGTTTAAGGTTACTTTTACTTTCTTCCTTGTTTACGTTTATTTGAATGCAGGTTTCTTATGTTCTGGAATATTCCGTCATCTACTTACCTACCTTACGTATTACTTTCGTTAGATTCCTGAAACTTATAATATGAGTATTATTTTCGTTGGAAAACGTAATTAATAAAATTTGAATCTAGGTCTACTTAATACCAGACACCATTAACCGTTCAATATAGAGACGAACGCCCTTGCGATCATATGCTCGTAATAACTACGTTTATAGAATAGATTATTCTTATAAACGTGGTCAGCTCATTGCCATTTCAAATCGACCGCTTTCGCTGTAAATAGGAGTATCTGCTTGATATTTCTTCATAAAGGGTCAAGAGTCGGTTACAAGTTTTCAATCTGTAATCAATTCGCAGCTATGTAAACTTAACCTTATGTTTTGATGTTGTTTAACAATTATTGAATCAACATATTCGTGTAATGAAAAAATTAACTTCATTATTCATCAGTTCATCTTTAGGTTAAATTACGTAGATTTCGTTAATATCACCCGACGTTTGAAAATCTTAGTAAGTTTAGTATGCCCAATTGATGCACAGATGTAACTCGAGACGAGTGGAAATCGTAAATGTACATCAAATAATTTTTCAACTTGACCCCTACGGTTTCTTTAAGCGTTTAGTATTCAGCATTGGCCAATGAAATATGTCAAAAGGTTCGTAGAAGATCAAAAAATGCACTAAAAATACATGAAAAATGAAGGTAAATGAGCACTATGGGGAGAAGACGTGACAGATTTTCAACTATAACAAGATACCCTTGAATGCTTTCGTTTTACTTGTACAAACTATTACTCAATAAACAATACTTGCTTTTCTTCTTTTCATATTAGAAACGTCAAATGTACTAAAAGTACATGGTCGTCGTAAAGTAATGAAATTAGATCGTATTAAATGTTCCTCCATCCTCGGTACGATCGTTTTAATGGATTTGTTATGTAGATGTTTGCTAGTATAATGACCGTATTGGATTTCGCGTATCCTCAGCTTTTACCCGAATCTATCGAAAACGTCAGACGTATGGTTCACTTACGAAACAATCATTTTTATCATGAATCGTAGAATTTTTCCGTAAATTACATCATTTAAGCGCCACCGGTATTTGTAGTTTTTTCATTATAGTGAAAGTGACGCGTTAAAAACTTCACCGTAAATTCGTCGTAGTAATCTTTCTTCGCGAGCATTTACAATTATAAATTATAGTGTGTAATTCAACGTATAAATATGACCCAATAATAGGCATTCCGGTGTTATTGAAAAATAACTTCCTCCACAAACCGTCACTGCAACTTGTCTTTAAAATTGATAAATAATCGGACTGGAGATCAAGTTCTAAATAATGTTATTCTGGATGCAACTTGCCGGCGCCATATTACATATTCGTACGCAGTTTTACGCCGGCTGCATGCTGGAAGTATTGTTTTGAATGATTTTCCTATCATCGTTAAACTACTTTCCAATGGGTTTTTGCGTCTGATAAACAAAACGACTAGTTTTGTTGATTGTGCATGCGCATGTATATCTTGTCAAGAAATAAGACTGGATATTCTTTTAATTATGTTTGCATACGTACGCTGATATATGAAATTAGTGTACATGTCAAGAAGGTATCTTGTTTCATTATGTAAACATACGGTATTCAAATTCAACTGTTTTTCGTCTGACTTCTTTTCGTTATGCTTTTTTCAGGCATAATCGCGATAAATTCGTTTATTACACAAAATATTTATTTCGCCTTCTCGTCGTTTGAAGTATTCAGCGAATTTTGTTTATCAGCAAGTAGAACTTTTACCGGGTGTTTATTTAAAACTCTGCCAGAGCAGTGATACCAACATCCTTAAAAAGTTGAAAAAAGTCATGATGGGATAAAGTACAAAATCATTATATATGTAATTAATTTTTTGACGAAATTTTTCCAATCAAAATTTACTTATTTTATAAAAGTGACGTTCGATAGCGTTCAAGACGATTTTTACCCCAATTGAGATGAATTATTCAACAGAAAAACTTGATTTACGATTTTGTACAGCGTCATCATAACTTTTTTTTTGATGTTGCATCCTTGACTGGCAGGGCTTCAAAAGGAAAAGTGTTTGAAAGATAATAAAACATGGTAGTTGTTCTGCCTACACTGAATTTTTCCGGCGACATTATGTATTTCTCAATTTTATAAACGTTAGGTATTTAGTTAGGTACTTTGAACTTCACTATAAGAAGATTATTTTAAATTATGTGATTTTTTGATATTTTTCTATTTAGAATTATTAGGTTTTGATAAATTTTCTTCATTAAATTCCATAAATACTCGCAACTACCGATACACTACACTTGAGTCTGACGACATCCCAAATTCGAAGACTGTTTTTTCACAAATTCCATTTGGAATACTTCAGACATTATCGGAATTACTTCGTATATTTTACTTAACAAAAGTGTTGACAATTTTTTACTTTTTTCAATAAAATAAAATACGTGATACGTGTTTATCAAACAATTCAAACTCGTATCTCTCTCAATTATAAATAATCTTATATTTTTTAATGATTTTTTATTATTAGATTTTTGAAATTTCATGTTCGATTAAGCTCTCAAAATTTCAAAATGAGTTCATTTAAAGAATTATAAAGAATACCTGAATCAGACTGATAATGTTTACAACGTTATCCCACAAAACTTTGATGAAAATATCATTATAAAGTACGAATTGAAGACGAATAAGAAATGGAATAAAAATAATAGAATTCAAGTACATGGATTTTAAAATATTCCGACATTTCTGCGAATTAGCTTCTTTGGTAATTTTTCAAATAACTATCGAAACAAAGGAAAATCTAATAAGATAGCATACTGAAAGAAAATGAACTAAGGAAATTACCCAGGGTACAGAAATTTGAAATACTTTTCGAATAGATCATGTTTTCACATGATACAAAAACGCGAGAACGTGCAATATGCCGAGACTATACTGAAATGACGGAGTTGTTATCAATATGTGTAGGAAGAAGGAATTCAACAACGTCGTAATCATAAATTGAAAAATTATCACAGTTTATTTTACATATCGCTAACTCATGACCTAGTTCAAGTACAAAATGATTCTAACCACTATATAATATAATCAGGCACCGTATAAAGGATGAAAAAAGAAGTTTTAAAAAATTATAATAAGTACATATACTAGATACGTATAGACGCGTAAAATTATCAAAATAATATATTTGTTCTATTGTAATCAACTATCGAGCTATTCACCTTGGAACGTTATATCAATTTTTAATACTGATAGTGAACTGAAAATATATTGGAGTATTTAATGAATGAGATTCTTCTTTACTTTTTTGTACATAATTGTTTTAAAAAATCTAAGAATTTAGGCCATTAAATAATTAATTAGTTGATTTAAATCTTAAAAATAATATCATACAGACATTTCCAACGTATTATTGTCTTCCGGTTACAATATCGAGTAAAAAAAGTGATGGTAAACAGCATCAAGCTTGTGTAAAAAATTCCTATCTTAGACTAGAGAATTTTAAAAATTACCGATGATAACGAAAATCCGTTGAGAATACCACATGTGGTCTCTTAAGACTAAGCAGACTTTATACACGATGATGTAAATTCGAGAATAAAATGCGAATAAATGTAAATCCTAATCGACGAGATATCTACAAATAAATACACGTTCAACGTACAAAAAACAGAGAACAAGAAGTTGATATCAAATCAAATACAAAAAAATTATACGAGGAAAAAAAACACTTTTCCAAGAATTTTCTTCCGTCTTGATAAGATTTACACATGGATAGTTCTTTTGGTAACTGGCGATATTTGTCATGTAATCGTTGACGGTAACATTCTCTAGCTAGATGGTCTCGTTTCATAAATAACCGACGCGCTGATGGCCGAAAATCCGATGAGTAAAAATAGAAGATTTAATAGACGTGATCGTCCTACAAAAATATATAATAAAAGATTTGTCATGAGACGATTATAAGTAGCATCGCGTATGTTTTTTCGTCTAATTTTGATTTTATACGTAATTATGCGTATTTGTAAACCGAGTATTCATTATTTAGAATACTGGCGCTCATAATTAGACGAATTTACACATGCGAAATAGACTTTCGTTTGCATAAATTTAAAACGTGTAAATACCTTGTTTCAATTCTTTAGGTAAAATTTCGATAAATATAACAAAAATGAAAGTTCCCGACGCCAATCCGACTATTATAGCATTCACCAGATCTAAATTCTTAAATATTGGTAATTTCTTTAAAAATATTCCCATGGCTACTCCAACAGGTGTCATTAAACTAAACCATAAATCTAATTGGATCACAGCAGACGGTTTAAGTTCACTTTGGATAAGATTAAGTCCGATGCTAAAAGCGACTGGAGCCTGAAACAGAGTCGTAGTTCAAAAATTATCTACTAATGAAAAATTCTCTTGTAATTGATATACGATGGAAAAAAAACGAGTTCACGTTGAGCGTAAACATTCAACATATCAATAAGAGATATGTAACTGATGATAAATATTGTTTAAAGAGCATTAGTCACACATTAATAGATAATTTTTTAAATGTACAAATCGAGAGAGAATATTACAAGGATTTTATTCACCTTGTGAATTAAAATAGCCACGAATACTTGTATAACGATTTGCGTCGTATCTTGTAGTCCAATCGCTAATCCTTCGAATAGTGAGTGAATACTGAGCGCCGTGAGAACAAATAACGCGTGAAACTTTGTTTGTAACTTTTTACTTTCTTCTCTTTGGAGATCTTGCGTCAATTGATTTTGTACGTTTTCTTCCTAAAATAAAAATACATTCGACAAAAGGATCGAAGACAAAATTTCGATAAATTATCCATTCATTACCCGTTCCTCTTTAACTACGGTCAAAGTTTCTCTCTCAAGTTGTACATTTCTAGCTTGTAATCGCTCAATTGGTGTTCTACAATCGATGGTTTTTTCATTACAATCGATAACAATTTGCTCAGCAGCTAAAATAGTTAGAAATCCGAACGCTATTATGAATTCGCCACATGGGAATGATGTATCGGGCAAAGCCTGTAAATGAAACACGTCGTTGAAACATTTTCAGAAGTAATTTCATCCCTTTATCGAGTAATTTACCGTTTTCATCGATTTATTCACTTCGGGAAACAAATCGAGGAACGCTGTACCTAAGAAAACACCTCCGGCAAAACAATTCAAAGCACTTACGATTTGAAAATACCTATAAAAATCGTTCCGTTATGTCGTTGAAATTTCGTAATTACATGTTGACTCATTTGTACGTTTTCTCGTACACTTAATAAAAAAAATTGATTTTTGCGCAACAAAATAACCAAAGTACCCACTTGGCTCGACGATCGGCGTCTAGTGCATTTCGATAACTTGATACTATCCGAAGAGGTAGTAAACTGGAGACGAATGTTACGACAAATATAGCAGCTAAAGCGACGTACTTCACGCTTTCGGTTGAATCGTCCTGTAATTTAGAAGTTAACATTAAATTCCTCTAAATACGTTTTAAACGATTAGTTTATTACCGAAGCAATGGTGGTAATCGTATCAGGTGGTACTGGCATATCTGCGGATTTCTTATTGAATGTTTTCTCGAAACACCAGCAAAATTACTTTCTAAATACATTTGTCAACTGCAAATCTACAATAATCCCGAGGTAAAGGTTAAAAACAACGCTCTAATGAAAGTGCATATATGAAATGAATAATAACGTAATAATTATCGACTTACCAACATAATGCAAATTAAATTAATAGCAATTAAAAGAAATACCAGTGACTAGAAAATTCAACAAACACTTTAAATTAATTAAACACCTTCGTTGACGATGGTTTTAAAACAAGCATTGAATCATCATTGATAAATTTTTTTTCATAAAAAAAAACACAATCTAATTGTCTAAAGCGTGAATCGGGAGAAGTTTTGTTAGACGTTCGGTCGAATTCGTATACTTTCGTGTTTTCCTACGAAAGCAACTTGGAAATTTTTTAGAAATTAAGAAATTTATACTTAATGCCGGAAAAAAATGTTCTGAAAGGTTCTGATATTGTTTTGATTAAAATTTATTGCTGTTTAAAAAATAACCCAAACAGTGAAAATTATTCAATCGACTCGACTTAATTAGGTAATACACCCCAAATCACTGCTAAAAACACAATTGAAAATTTTTCGAAAATTCCTAAACAAAAATATCCTTTATCGCAGAAAGACGCATTCCATCCATAGTTTTTAATTTTTCTTTAAAATATAAAGGAAATAGAAAATGAAAAAAAGACGAAACAACACAAATATATAATTAAAAAATTAAAACTATTTATAAATTAAAAATATGTACATTTCATATTATTTAATGTCGTTATTTAAATTTTAGCTATTAAATCAAATTAGTCTAGGTTTTTTTGCATTAAAAATTTGTTACCAATTGGTCATACGTCATTGAAAGAAAAATTTGCCTTCACGAATTAAATAATCATGTCATTCAATACAGTATTGAAATTTTTAAAAATAATTGGCGTATTTTTACAAAATGATACAAAATTACAGATCGATTTCTGGATATAGTTCCACTTTGATTGGCGTATTTATCGAAATAAGGAATCGAAAAAGAAGAATTTCTTCTTTGAAACTGCTGTAACTAAAAAAGAAAAAAACTTCGTTTATGATGTTTTCTAAAATATAAAGGGATTACTATCGAATGTCGAATGTATTAAGGGTTAATACAAACCTTTTTCATGGTTTTTTGTTACATGGGGAGGTGATTCATGTTTGAATGTGTGATGTGTAGATGCAGTCTCCGTATCATTCAAAACATAAGAGGGTAGCTGATCAGCTTCAATAAATTCAAAAATTTCTCTCCGGGCATCCATTATATTGGACTTTCTGAATATGTGTACTTTAGGTTTTAATTTGCCCAACATATTCCTGAACATTTTGAAACCAAGGATAAACTTGGTTGAAGCTGATCACAAAGTTTTACCGTTATAATAGTTCGAATACTCGTTGAAATCGAAACAACTTTTCAATTTAACTTACCATTGATAATATAACACGACTTCACCATATCCGGATAATGACTATTTAATAAATGAATTGTATGCCGGGCAAATTGGGGAGGCTCCAACGTCAAACTAAAGACATCAAGATTGAACTGATACAACGATAAATCGACGATAAAGGTAATTTTTCTCGCTGCTGGACCGTGTTTCAAAGACTGCTGCCATGCAAGTTGGGCGTAATTTTCGAAAAATTTTATTATCAAAGCGGTGGACTTCTTGCGGCCGTGTTTATCCAAGAAATCGCTCAAATTTTCCAAAATTTGGATCGAGACAACCGGACATCCGTCTTTATCGAATCCACTTAAGCCATAAGTAGCGTATTTTTTCACTTCTTCTGGTTCAAACAAATCTTTGAGGTTTTTCACGTTCCATTCTTCATACCAAGACAGAAACTAGGATGATGAAAGCTCTAGAGAGACAAGCATGATAATTTTGTACCTGAAGGGTATTATTGAGTAAAACTGCGTATGTAGGTGTGTGTGTGTGTGTGTGTAGCTGAAACGGATGCCGAAAGCAAAGCGCGTAGCTTCTCTTCGCTGATTAATTTTGAACGAAAAATAATCAAAGTATTTCAATTTAAACAACGGGTTTGATGGAAATTTCAATTCTCCAAAGAATACGAGTCAAATGGAATTTAGAGTATTACGTATACCTACATACCTAGTATTTACACCTTGATTTTACTTAATTGTCGTTCAAAAACAAATGGAAATCACTATGATTAAGTATCCTCAATTACGAACTATCTTAATCGATAGATTTTCCGCTATGTTTTCATAATACTAAGTGATGGAAGAAAAATCTTAGCTACGACTAAAAAGCTGATTTTTCTTTCATAACATTTATTTATTTTCTCCACGTCTTAATCACCTTTTGGAGTCTCTTCACGGTTTTTTCAACGTTGTATTCCTCATCTGCAATTAAAACATGTATTTAAGAATTTATGAAACTGGTTGAGATAGTTTTCCAGTAATTTCAACTAACCTTGCAACCACTTGAGGAAAAAATTATAATCGTAGTATTCTCCGTTTAAGTCGGTAGTGAATTCTTTTCGAACCTATTTGAAAAATTAAACGAAATGTTAAACCTTTTATCGAAATAACGAGTGTACGACGGATTTCTCTGAAAAGTGTTTTTACTTGATCAACGAGAGCTTCTTCATCTAAACCAGTTGGACGTTGGGTGGAAGTCGATTTCGTCCCAAAAAAAAATGCGATCGCTTCATTAAACTGGACACTTAAAAGAAGTCCGATTCCGAACAAGGCTGGATCAATCATTCTCATTCCATTCTGAAATCATTAGTGATGAAATGAAATAGATAGTGAATGAAAAATAAACTTCATCAGTTCATCGACGTAAATATGTATTTGGAATTGGATTACGGGATACATGGTTTTAACAAGGTGTAATCCACCGATTATAATCATGCCGATAGCTTGATAGTTGATACTAATTTATCCATTTATCAGCTTATCGTAAAGCTATAAATTATCGTGGTGTATTTTTCAAATTCTTGAATAACTTATGCGACGAGAATAATGTGAAATTTGGTGTAATTTTTTACTCGAAAATTTCATAAATTGAAAGTTCAGAATAAAATGAGGCATATTATGTATCTGCACTGCGCATGCAATCACATGCTGGCTTAAACAATCAAGTATAACTACAGCAGATGGTCGCTGCATTACATTACATCTAATTTAATTAGCAACATACTTTCAAATTTTAAATTATGATTTTTTGATAATTATTAATAGTAGCGCTCCTATAGTAATAACAATTCACAATAAATCGTCATTGCTTAGATAATATAATAATGTGGACCGCTCCATCATGAGAGCTAAAGTGAAGCCAACATAATGCAAGAGGTCTAAGCACTGAAGGGCGCGCGCAGGACACAGAGGTGTTGAAGGGGAAAAATTACAAACACTATATCGACCGTTAACACATAGTTAACACCAATACCCCAACATCATCAACTTCGCGCATTGCGCAGAGCCACTCCTGTGCTTAAGTCTCTAGAATTGTGTTGGCTTCACTATGCTCCGTTACTTTTGAATACGGAAGAACGGTCCATGTTATTATATTGTCTAAACATAATTCTAATTGTATTTGACAGGACACACGGCCGAAAACGAAATCAATTGGTCTAATTTAATGAATAATTAAATGTTGATAAATCTCAATAATTAATAAAATCGAATAAAATTTCTTTAATCAACGTAAAACGTAGAAAATATTCACGGTGTTTTTAAATTTGAGCACGTTGCTAACTTCTCCGAGTGTGGTTATGTAGTGTGATTCAGTTTTATTCCATCCCTAATATTTTGATTAAGTTGAAAAACTAACCTTTGTGTCTTGAAGAAGTATCAAAAATGGATGAAAATATAAAGGTCATTGATTTAAGCAACGCGTCATTAAGGGTGTTAAGCGAAAGAACCAAAAATAAATTAAGTTTAATGTTGGATAATGAAAAAATCTTACGTTCCCCATCTGGATTGCTCAGGTACCAAAAACTGTTTATAATTTACTCCTTAGATATATAATTTACAGTCATCGTGTTTCGCACAGAGATTATCGAGGACTAGCAGAAAAATTCGGATTCAATTTTGAAGAAACTAGATCACTTCCTACCACTTCGAAATTACTGGCGAAATGTATTAGAGAAAAAAATATAACCTTGAGAGATTTACAATCATATCTTGAGGAAATGGATAGATACGATGTTTTAGATGATACAAAAGAGATGATCGGTAAAAATCTAATTAAAGCTTTTTATCAATTTATTTTCCGTTTATGTAAGAATATATGAAATCCAATTTACGCAGAAAATGACGTTCGAGCCTATGAAAATCGAACAAATTCCCTGGATCGAAATCCTATAACGAGTAATTTTTCAGATTCTAATTCAGAGATGATAACACCCGGTTAGTATTCCGTTATAATTAAAAACGCCTAATGAAGAGTTGATATTCGTGCGTTTATTATAGAGATTACATGCGATGACTTCAGTCGATCTCAAAAAGGCGAACGTCTTCAGACCTACGACGCGATTATTCTATATGTGGAGACAGATGAGAAATTTGCGTTAGATCTTAGGGATGAATTGGAAAATCGTGGTTTTAAGGTAAAATAAAATAAATATGTCTTGGAAAAATTCGAATAAAAAATTCAAATTCCTGGTTAGATTTGTGATAAAGAAAGAGACCTTATGCCTGGACACGAGTTTGAACATACAGCCATTCAAACATTGATTATGGAACGTTGCTACGCGATTTTGGTCATTCTTTCTGAGGAATTTGTACGAAGTACTTATCATTCGTCCTTTGTCAGGTTTGCCGAGGCTTTGAATATTTCTGGTTAGTTATTTCTTTCGAAATTTACGACAAATAGAATCGTATATCAAGTTGACGTTTTTCGTATATTTTTTTCAAATACAGATAGAGGCCGAAGAAGAATTATTCCTTGTATTAAAAAGTACTTCAAACCTCCGGCGTTTTACGATTTCTATGTGAAATTAGACTACGATAGAGATATGAAATATGGATATTTTTGGAAAAAACTTGAAACAGGTTTGCTGGCTGTTAAATCTGCTGAGTCGGTACCGACAAAATCTAAGGAATCAGAAGGGTAAAAAATGGCAAATTTTCAATGATAACGATACACCTACTTGGTGGAAATATACTCAATTAAATTTCCGAATTTTTAGGGTTCGTATCGAAGACATTACTTTGGTAGATAAATCATCTGAAATAAATGAAAATTCTATTAAAAATACGAAGATTGCTACTACCGGATCTTCTTCCATTTCACAGCAAGAGCTCGTTGAAACTAGTAATTCGTCAAAACAAAGTTTAGTAGAAGAAAAAGAAAATCTTCCAAGTACTTCGAGACGGAGCTTCTTAAACATGACGAATTTTCCAAGTTCTTCGACGCAAAACTCCATAAAAACGCTTACTAAGCAATTCAAACGTATCACTAAGATCAAAAGTACCTCGAAGAAGAAACGAATTGCTCAACTTGATCAATAAGTTATTAATTGCTGCGAACATGACTAGATAATTCACGATCATAGATCGTTGAACGCGCATCAAAAGTGTGAACTGTAATAAATGTAGAAGAAAGAAGAAACTCAGCATTTGAAACACCAGCGAAGAAAAACTCGATTTTTCAGAGTGTTTTTTAAGACATAAGTCCAACTTTTTTTTAATGTTGAATTATTTTCAATATTTTTACTTTTATACAATTTTATATCTGTTGATATTCAGTGTAATTTGTTACCGGTTGATTTTCAATTACGGAGTTAAAAACTTCGATATTTTACCTGTGTACGTTGTTTCGTGTGTGACCATTGTGATTATTAAATACTTAATGTGAGATTCCAATCAGAATTGTTCATTATTAATTATTATATTTAATTACCACGTCGTTTATATTTTTGTTTCTATCAGTGTTTATTTTAATGGATGAAGGTCGACTTGCTAATTAAAACGCCAAAGGACAGGCGATGGTCGGTGAAATAATTAATCTTGTTTTATTGTTCACACAATTCGAAGTTTCGACTAATTGCATCTTCCTAATTGAATTTTTTTATCGAAGAATTCGACTATCGAGTTTTTTGTTTTTCGGAGACAGAAAATCTTTATGGTGGGATATTCCTAATTATTTCGTGAAATTTAATTTTTATAAACTCGTAATATGTATATTAAGCCGGATTAAGGACCTGGTATATGTCGATGCGTGAGGATGAGGTCTTTATTCTTGCTGCAAAGAGTAAACATATGATTCATTGATTTTTCAGTTTAATTTGAAATTTGCATACAACAAGAATGATGTTTATCGAACGTCACGCATGCGCGAAAACATGGAAAAAATAAGAATTCGTTTTTTTTTAAACTAGTTATTTCAACATTCCAGCAACGATTGATTTCACTAAAAACAAGCTAATTGACTCGCGTAGCCGGCGAGTCGAACACGTCGCTAAAGAAACACCCGCGTTAAAAATATTGCAAAAATGTATTACATAAATAACACACGGTAAAAATAGTACAAAAATGGAATACATAAAAAATGATACGAAATTACAGTCTTATTGTAGAGAGTATTCGACAAAATGGTTAACAGATCATCACAGTATCACCGGTAAACTTGATATGGAGTGAAATTAAGCCATATTTTTTTTTTTTTGGAAAACCCAACACCAAATTTAAAATGTTTGATAACGTTATTCGTCGTCAACCGATAATATATTACTTTTTACTGGCGGCGTAAGGGCTACTCTGTAGCTGAGTTTTTTGTTCCTTACCATGCTATAGCTGTTATCGAAGATTACGTGATCTGAAAACAAAAGAATTATTTGAAATCTTTCTGACAACGTCATTGATAAAGTGATGAGGGGATATACATGTGTGATTGGCTTGACATTCGATAAATCCGATTTCTTCGTTTTGATGACAGGCCACTTTATGAGGTGATACTTCCCATTGGAAATTTTCGCTTTTCGAATTCGCTCCTATATTTTTATTCTCGTCGGCCGTCGGTACTTTGCCGACGCCGAATTTAATATCGTTTCCTTCGGTATAAAAACTCCATCTGTGAGAATAATTTCGTATTATATGTTCATCTTTTTCTCGTAATAGAGAAAAATGATATAGGCTACTCTTATTACTTGAGAAATGATTTCTCTTCATCACAGACAAACTTAAGTTTGAATTTGTCGCCTCTTTTAACAACAGTCGTACTATATACTTCTTCGCATCGATTTACGTCACGTTTCTTGACGTAATAACTTTTTGGAACTTTTCCACCGTAATTAATCTATAAATTATTATTGGGTGATTAGAAAAGGTGTTTTTAAAAAATAAACATGGACGGTTGTAAGGATCACCTTAGTGATACATTTAGGATTTCCATCGGGGTCGGTCATCGTGCCGCCAAAATGAACGGGTAATTGATCGGCATCGATTAGTTTCAGAATTTCGGTATGAGCTTTATTCGTTTCGGATGGTCTATAAAGTTGTATTTTCTCCAGAGTATACTCATCGAGGAACTTTTTGATCATGTTGTAGGCAAACATGAAAACGCGAGGTGCTGCAATGTAAAATTAAAAATAAATACGCCAGCACGTGTGCATCTTTCGATGCAGAAATGACGAAACGTACTATTAATAATAAAACAGGTTTTCAAAACTTCCGGATAATTCGCCTCGTACATTTGAATCAAACTAATGACGACTTCGGCAGCTGAAAAATTTCAAAGAGTGACGGTCGAGTTTGGCGATATTTGTAAAATGATTCGTCATCGTACCTGGACGAAAAGTGAACTGTTTCAAGTTGAAATCCATCATGTCAATAATGCAAACAATTTTCAATGCCGATGGACCGTGTTTATTGGCTTGCTCGCGCGCAAGATCTAAATAATCTTCGAATTGCCTCAAGGTCACCGTGATCATTTCTCTTTTACTAACCGAGTGCAAAATTCCGTTGCTATCGAATCCAGCAAATGGTACGATGATTATAGGAGAGCCTTCTTTGTCGTAGCCGCTCAATCCGTGAGGATAATAGCGTTGGAAAACTTCTGGGATTTCCATATCTTTTAACGAATCCAGTTTCCATTTTTTACGCCATTCTAAAGACTGAAGAGGAGAAAAAACATAGGTCGAAATATCAATTAAAAATACGACCTAGACCTAATTCTATAAGCTGGTTAACTCACTCTTCTAAGCATTTGTTCGGCTTTATCAACGTCGAATTTCCTCGCTAAAAATAATATCGCCGAATTAATTACATAACCGACGAAAAAGTACGGATAAATATTTCAAATTACGAAACATTGTAAGCTGCTACCAACCTCGTAACCATCTGAGCAAAAATCGATCATCGTGATAACTTTCAGTCAAACAATCCGCTACTTGTTTACGAAACTGTTATAAATAAAAAACCGATTAAATATCGTTGCACTTTATTTACAAACCGTCAAACTGGTTTTCGGTGACATATATGTCGCGTATTTCCAATCAAATACCTTCATAAGAGCGAATTTTTCCTTGTCGTCGTCCAAAATAAGATGACGCGCGTAAACCGCTTCACATTTTTTAGTTTCCATTCTTACTACAGACTTTGTAACCCGAGACTGGAATTCTTTCTCGAATGTATAGCCTATTTACCAAGCTGTAACCTTAAGCAGAGAAAAAAATGACCAACCGTCAGCATAATTATACGTAATTTCGTATAATTACACGTATAATTCGTGAATGCCGTAATCGCGAAATTTTTCATTACGATTTATCCCATCATAGTAAGTATGTAATTCATTTCATTGACGTTTATCTAATTCATCAATCTATACAGTAATTTCCCTTCAAACGTGCCATAAATATATGAATCTTAGCGATAAAAATTGTATTATAAAAAAACAACGTACCTGTACAGATTGAGAAATTAGTTTCCAAAAAAGGAATACTAAATAAAAACTTGCACTATCGTAAATGTCATATCCAACACAGACTAATTAATAATTCGAGCAACCTTAGAAACTGGCATGAATTTAAAATCGACGCGAAAAGCAGGTTCACGCTTGTAGTTTTTTTTTCTCTGTAAAGGAAGCACCAGAGCTACTGAATCAGCGAATATTTTAAAAAAAGTAGTACTTTTACAATGTATTTTACTACTTTCACAAGCAAATGATTAAGTTTACTTCATTATGGAATTTAAGTAATCCTTGATAATTATTTAATCGCTGTCCCCTCTTCGATGTGAAAAAAGTGGGAAAAATGTAACACTCGGATGAACTTATGAATTTAATTAACACGTTATGTTGCCTTATAATAATTTACAAAAACGGTAATTAAAACGGATACGTACCACGGTTCAGACAACCACATCTAGCTGAATTCGACATTAGCTCGCTGTATTTATGTATGTCTCCATCATTATCAGTAATATGCAAAAATGAACAGGTAATTATTCAGTGTTGAGCTCGAAGAACCGTAAAAAGTGGCCATTTTAAAACATGTATAAACTGGTTGAAACAAGAATTCCTTCTTGAAAAACATCATTCGATTGGTTAAATTTTGCAACGTCATTTCGTTTCATTTTTATACGACCAATCAAATTTGATTTTGAAAATTGAAACATTTTTATCTAACGAATACGAAAAGAGACGATTTTTCGTGTTTTATTTGTCGGATATTTTAATTTACGTAGTTTAGTTCTTCAATTTGTGAATCATTTCATTCACCAGAATCATGTATAATTTAAAATAAAATTAGAAAATATTGGTTAACGCTAATTTAAAAAATTTTCAAGCAAATGTTTGATATTTTTCTCATGCAAGAAAAGAGGGAAAAATTACGTTGAAGATCGGTTCTTGCTCCCTTTATTCTTTTTAGACATGAGTTTTGCTGATAAATTTGATAACATTTTTTTGTTTCGGGGTGTTTTTCAGTTTTCCATTTGAAGTTTTCACCCTTTTCCTAAATGGAAAAACAGGGGTGTAAGGCAGTGGTGATAACGACGTATTGATTTTCTGTACTGTACTCGAATTAGGAATTCTCACGGTTCAATTTTATCGTAAGTTGCTTAGAGTTTTCATGGTTATATTTTTACCGTAATCACGAGCCAATTTTTTGCCTTTTTTGATGCGTTAAAATGTATTTATAAAATTTGAATTTTATATTCAAACCGATGTCAAACATATTGATGAAATTGCATTACTATCATATTATCTTGATAGCTTTAATATTTATATCAACATCTTGTTGTGATGTAACATCATTTAAATTTGTCGAATTTCACTATAAAGAGACTAAAAAAAATGTACGTATGCATTAACAATAGATTAAATAAACATCTCCTTTATCCAATTACCTTTTATTCAAAAAAAAAAAACATTTCTTCACCAAACAAAAATAAATTCGAATGCGCTTTTATTAGGAAATCTTATTTCAAGAATTTGAAGCTGCTTGCCAACAAACGAATACTTGTGTTGCGAAGAAAGGTATAGAATACGTTCGTTGTGTACGCGAGTGCATATCACCTTCATGTTACTCGATAATTTACAAAAACGATGAGGTAATATGGTAACCTGTTATGATTACATTTTATAAATACTCAATTAATTCCCATAACAATTTGTTTACAGCTTGAAGAAGGAGAAATTGATGTAAGATTAAATTCATTTAAAGGATGCTTTACACATCGTACTAAGAATCGGAACCTATAAAAATTAATTTATTTATACGTATTTCTTCAATCACATGTGCTCTATATGAAGATATCAAAGAATTGAATACGTCAATCGAATAATTAATGCAAAGGCCTAGTTTAGTACTTAATATAGAAGAATTATTACAATTGAAAATGTCCAGTCACGGAGGTGCTCCAGTAACGGTTGACGTACCGGTGGTACTCACCAAAAATCTCAATTCACCGGCCTACGTTTCGTGGCGTAAATTACAACTAAGTAAAGCTAAATTAAAAGCGTCCAGCAAAACCTCAGCATTATTGTCAGGTTTTGCAATGGTTAGTAGATATTATTTCGTGATAAATCCATCAATTGGAATCTAACTTTCGTACTGATTTCAGGTTGCCATGGTAGAAGTGAATTTAAACAATCCGACGAGCATACCGACCGAAATGTTGGTTGCTTTTACAGTCTGCACGACATTACTTGTCGCCGTGCACATGTTAGCGTTAATGATAAGCACTTGCATATTACCAAACATCGACGCTGTGTGCAGTCTAAATAGCGTACATTTTGTGCACGAATCTCCTCACGAAAGATTACACTGGTATATAGAAACAGCTTGGGCATTTTCAACGTTACTTGGTTTAATATTATTTTTATTCGAAATCGCGCTTCTATGTTGGGTTAAATTTTACGAAATTTCTAAACCTGCTGCGTGGTCAGCGTGTATTGTACTTATTCCCGTAATCATCTTATTTATCGCGTTTGCTGTGCATTTTTATACTACAATGGTTGCTCATAAATATGAAATTAGTAGATATGGTATAAGAGAATTGGAACTATTGAAAGAGCAAATAGAAGCCACTGACACGAACGGTAGCCATGTATCTAGCACTCCCTTAGATGTTTACCCACACAATCAAATTGTTTAATTACACGTACTCTTTTTTTTTAAGAAATACTTTCGATGAAAATGAAAATAAGCTCGTATGGTAGTGAGATCACCGCGTTCAAGTGGTTTTGGGTTTCTTCGTTATCTTTTTGTGCACAAAAACGACTGAGATTTTGAGTTTTTATTTATATTTTTTATAATTTTAACTTCTTTTTATAACTGTTTTTAAAATGATTTGTTACGAATTAGGTAATCGTAAAATAAGTTGTATTTATTTGTGATTTTTTTGCCATCGATGCTTTTTCAGTATTTTAATTTTTGTTACCCATTTTTTACTCGGAAATACTCATAAATTCTGCCGACCTCTTGTTAAAAATCGAATTTCTTAAACTAGTCAAAGTTTCCGCACTGTTTGCAGATAAATCGGAACTTTTTAATAGATGAATTTTACCTTTATTAAATGAATTATCAATTATTATTACTATATAAATTTTGGACCACGTAATTTGTGCCAATGTACTATAAAAAGCAACGAATATTTAATATTTTATTTTTTCTCTAGGTGTTTGTTTTTTATTATACATGAGCTTAAGCTTAACATTCCGCTTGTTTGTTATATCTTCTCCAGTTAATAAATATTTTATGAATTTCCAGAAAATTTTCATTAACGTGGTGAATTTTCGTATTACTCGATAATTAAAAATACGTGGTTATCTATCGTTATCGCGTGAATATCCAACGTCATCGCCACTTGTGATCAATAAAAATTGAATCGATTTGCTGAAGTGTTTTTTCAATCGCAAATCCCAACTGTTGCTGGAAAAATTTGGAAAAAAGTCAAAAATTTTGGAGGCGCCGGGTATCGATCCCGGTACCTCTCGCATGCTAAGCGAGCGCTCTACCATGTGAGCTACGCCCCCAGATACAGAATTTGAGTGATTTTTGCCATACTCTATAATTCAAGTGACTTCCAATGTTTTTTATTTAAGCGAAGTATTCAGCGATTCTGTGAGAAAACATTTGAACTACTTGATGTTTTTGTTTTTGTTGTGATTTATTCGATTGATTTCATTTTTCTTTCCCATCGAGGGAAAAATTAATCTAAATTAATATTTATTCTTGGTCTTCCTTTCAAAATACATTTCAGAGTTCGATAATTATGCAATTGAATGAAAACCTTTCTCGATGATCCAGTAACGAAAGCGATTCGGTGAGTACCTTTTAACACATAAAGTGAACCATGATACGTCGTATGATAATGTAAACTACGATGTACTTTCAAGTTTCATTGATAAACTTCGTTAATCAACTTATGTGTAGTTTTTTCATTTTTTTAGCTAAATAACTCAAATGATATTCGATTCCGTTATGAAGTTCGTCGTGATTTTGTGCAATTAAGAAAATACCAAAAAATTCATCCCAATGAATCTAACGGATTTGAAATATTCGGCTTTGGATAAAAAGCAGGAATTCTTGCAAAATATCAAAATCGCTCGAGAAGAAAGAGCTTTCGAGAAGCGTCGAGAAAATTGCGCGACTTTGATTCAAACGCACGTCAAAGGATGGCTGGCCCGTATCAAATATCGACGATTAATCTTGTATGAATATCTCTTTGTTCGTCATATTATGCGAAATATATCGTACTTGAATGAAAATTCGTGTTTTTCAGGCAAGAATTTGATACCACCATCGACGAAAATGAAAGCCTAAAACCAGCTTTGAATGTTTATCGTTTGATACGAAAATTCTTCTTTATAATTAATACTGAAATAGATCGTGATAGATTCCTGAAGTTATGTCGGTGAGTATTCCTATGTAGATGATAAAATACCCTTGAACAATTCACATACCACTTTTCGATGTTTGTTTGACAGATATATAACGAAAAGTCTGGAATCAGAAAATGCTAGTCTAAGTTACGTAGGAGTATTCCTCCTTAAAGAGCATTCCATCTTATGGATCTCTCAATTAAAGGAACTTTTAAATAAATGCAATTTTTTTCTTCAAACTCTTGTCAAAGACAATCATCCAAATACTCACGAATTACAAAATATGTTAATAGTATTTCTACATACGATAGTATCTTTTACTTCTATCAACACTTGGGCCATATTTAACTCGAAAAATTTCCTTGCCGAGAATCTTCGCGTGTTGAAACCCGGATTAAATCAATTATGTAATAATGTCGTAGGATATTTAATAAAACACGACTTCTATATCACGTTGAAGGTATATTTTTAAAATAACCTAGCCTAACTTATAGTCAGTATTATTATTATTATTTTTTTTTTTCAGGAAATCTTGAGAAGTTTTATGCCCGCCTTTGGAACCAACAAATTAGTTTTGACGAACACTTGTTTAATGGCTGTGATGATATTGGCATCTAGGCCGCTGTTGTATTCTGATTTTAATGATAAAATTATTCTTCTTTTTGTTGAAAATATACTTACTATACCTGCGATCATACACCATGCGAAGAATATTTCTCCTCAGGTATTAGCTTTTATTAGGCGTTTTATTTTTGTTAAAACTTAATTTGTATTTCTTACTTCGTAGTTTTTGAATATTTTCGATGAAGAACAATTACTAGAACATCTTGTGAAATTTTTAAAACGTCATCTACATACGACATCTGAAGATTTACAAGCTCAAGAATCATTTTTAAACGCTATGGATGTTGGAAAAAGCAACAATTTATTATGTTTTACGGCAAATTTTATCGAATTAAATTTCATATATCTGGACCGAATGACCAAGAAACCTCAAGTTCTTAATTTTATCGTAAGAACGAATTTTCAATTCTCTTAATTTGTTGAATAATTTTCTCTATGAATCGGGAATTTTCGTGTATTTTCGGTTCATTCCCCCGAAGGAAATGGTAATATGTTTTTTTCGGTTTGAATATGATTACAATTTTGAATCATTTAATGACTTCGCAAAATTAAAAAGGCATCTTTTTCAAATTCATTCGCTTTTTATTCAATTTCATTGAAAGAAAATAAAAATATAGACGTTGAAAATATCAATATCGAACACGACATGAAAATTAAATAAAACCAATTTCGGGAGAACCCGTAGATAAGCGAAAATAACCGAACGGAGTTTGAATTTATTTCCTTCTCCGAATATATTCCTTTTGGACATTAAAATAATGCATTTTTCTTTAATTTGTTTAGCACAATTTGACATTTTTATTATTACAATGTCAAAGTTGCGTGGTATCGCATAGATCTTCAAATTTAACTCAATGGCATCCAATTCTTGGGTGGTTTTCTCAAGACGGTTATGATATGAATATACACGATTCCTTGCCACTTATCAAATATCAATTAGGGTTATTATGGTCGAAAGGCTTCGTAACTGTTTTTCTAGTCGAACCGTTACAATGTGCTTTGGAAGAAGCTGCAAACGAAGAATCTAACGCCGATAAGAAAATCAACAATAATAGAAATATTTTCAGGTAAGTTACTATGATTTTTTTTTTGCAATAAAAATTACTCTCGGAAATATTAACCTATGGTTTTAAATTTATAGCAAAAAAGCTTTAGATTTATTGGGTGATATGACTTCGTTGAACGGCAGATGGAAGCTGCGAGATTCCAGAAGTCCCGAAGCTATTGCGGCTGCTAATGAAATCAAAAACAGAGTGGTCGAGGCGTGTCGTCTTTATCATATCATGATCAATACGTTTATCCAGTTGAGATTGGATATTCTCACCGGTGTGTGTGAAAAACCAAAAAAGTATCGATATCGTATCGATGAATAATCGAAAATACGAAATTTTCTCGTTATAGGTTTATGTTACCAAAATGACGTGTTGTATTTGTTATGGAAATACTTCTTATCCCAAAATAACGGATTGAAATCGTTTTATCGTATTGTATCAACAAACGCCAATACAAGCGATCGTAATCATGAATCTGATTGCCAAATGTTGCTGCTTTTCAGCGAATGCATGATACATTACATTACGTAAATAAATGCTTCGTTAAATTAATCTGGTATAATACGAGTATCAACTTGGATAATTAACAGGAATTATTTTAAATAGCATTTTAGACGATGTAGAAATGTATGAAGACCAAGCTCTGTTCCGTATATCTGACTTCCTTCAGCTATCCTCCTTTTTAAATTATTTCCTTTATAAAGGAGTAATGAACGAAGTCTTCAGTAAGTATTGCGTTATTTTTAGAAATTCCTGTTTCAAAAAATCACTAATTATTATTCAAGGTGACGAAGAAGATGGAACTATTACTAGTCAATTATTTACCACGTTGCATTCGTTATTAATGGTGCTATATTTACGAGACTGCAGAAGATCTTATACCACTTCACCTTCGCATTGGATAATCAAAGAAATCAAAGCCAGCTCTTTTTTTACCGATTTAGATAAAAATAAGCGGAAAATATTGGTAAATAAAGCTTTGATAAAGTCGGCACAATGTCCAAGGCTAAAGAACGTACTGTATTTTTAATTTTAGTTACTTAAAGAGAAAATGCCTCATGTGTTATCTTATCAAGAACGAGTACATTTATTCAAGAAAAACCTATTCGCCGAAAAGAACAAATTAAAATTACAATTACAACAAAGATCCGAAGGAAATTCTAATACTCCAACCGTTAACCCTCCAACTCCCGTTCGAATTATAAAAATTCGGAGGTAAATTTTATATCGTAATTATACGAATTCGTCAATTTAATAATTTCAATTTAATAGAAATCATATCGTGGAAGACGCATTTTATTATTTACACAAATGGAGTGCTATCGAATTAAAACAAGCATTCCGTGTGAAATTTGTCAACGCCGAAGGTTTAGAAGAAGCTGGGGTAGATCAAGCTGGTATTTTCAAAGGTTCGTGGGTTCGTAAGCAATTGAATTCGAATTGAAATATTAAATAATTCTTCTATACTCAGAATTTATTGTCGATTTGGTGAAAAAATTATTTGACCCGTCGTTGAACATGTTTCGGAGAACTGCTTGCGGTCATATGTATCCATCACCTATGTCTACCATGTCTGAAATGAATCATTTAGATTTGATGGAATTTTCTGGTAAAATGTTAGCCAAAGCTGTCTACGAGGTTTGTAAAAAGTCGACGAATTTTACCTCCATATTTTCATTTGTTAGGTTCTCTAGTTACGTACTTTTTATAGGGTATAGTCTTGGATGTGCGATTAGCTTCATTCTTTTTGAGCCAAGTTTTAGGCCAAACTCAATCGACGTCGTACAGCTACATAGATGATTTACCTTCTTTGGATGAAGAACTCTATCGTAGTTTGATGTATATCAAACATTACGAAGGAGATGTTGCCGATTTATCGTTGACTTTTTCAACGACCGAAGAATTTTTTGGAGTTATTACAACTCGCGAATTAGTACCTGGTGGTAAAGTTATCAACGTAACCAACAGTAATAAGTAAGTGAATTTACATCTTAAAAGAGATTTAAAAATCTAAGATAACTCGACATGAACATACTTTACCTAGAATTATCTATATTCATCTCATGGCGCATTTCCGAATGCACACCCAAATCAAACAACAAACCATCGCGTTTGCGAAAGGCTTCCATTGTATATTTTCCAGCGATTCATTAACCTTATTTTCGGTCCCTGAAGTAAGTATTTACGAAGCGTGACGAAAATTGATTTGTAATTGTATTCAAAATGACGTCGATTTTTATTCACATAGTTACAATTACTAATTTCCGGCGAAGACAAGCCGTTGAATTTTATTCAACTGCGGCAACATACACAATATTACGGAGGTTTTCATGATTCGCATAAAGTTATCATTTGGTTATGGGATATCCTAAATAATGATTTTACCGAGCAAGAACGCGCTTTGTTTCTTAAAGTAAGGAATATTCTAATTCGAAAGTATTTCAGTAAAGTGATCATTAAACTTGGATACTTTTCTAGTTTGTGACGAGCAGTTCAAAACCACCGGTTTTAGGTTTTGCTTTTTTGAATCCGCCATTTTCTATTAGATGCGTCGAAGTGAGTGAAGACGAAGATGCCGGAGATTCTATAGGTACAGTAAGTGAATTGAGTAATTTGTGGAATAGTCGTAGAACAATTGATTATTATTTACAGGTAGCGTAATTAGAGGATTTTTCACGATACGAAGAAAAGGACCAGAGCATAGGTTACCAACGTCGTCGACTTGTTTTAATTTATTAAAACTACCTAATTATAGTCGAAAAAGCGTCCTGAAAGATAAACTACGTTATGCGATAACCGCTAATAGTGGTTTCGAACTTTCTTGAATTTTAGTCATTAAAATAATTAAAAAGTACAAGTGTTTTTTTGTCCTTTCGATTCTTCAAATTGATTTTGAAAGATTAGAAATTAAGTCATATATCTATTTTTTTAAATTTATATTTTACTAAGTTTTTGTATTTCGCTAATTTATGTTCAGCAGGGTTGACTGGAAATATACTTCGTTATGTTATTTTCGCTACTGGGTAAGTTTGTTATTCATATCATGGATACTTTTTATTTAAGAGAAATTTATTGTGATAAGAATTTATGCGAAGAGATTGAGATTCTCGTATTGCTTTTGAAAATGTTATGTTTTTATTTTTCGTAATATTTATATTTATGCTTGAGATGATTACTTTAATATACGACTTATTTTTGTTTTTTGTGTACATTTAGAGCGTGCTTGATTACGAAATTTCTTGTGTATACAGTTGCGGTTTATTATTGAAAAATGAAAGGACGTAGTTTCAACTATTTTCTAACTTTTACTAAAGATTTACTATAACAAAATCGATCCAAAAAGAATGTAAATTGAATATTATCGTAACAGATTAAAAAAAGAACAAATTGCGTCATTTTAAATTTGAAACAGATAAAACAACCGCAAATTTAAAATCTAAAATTAAAAACAAATCAAAATGAAAATCTTGAAATTCGCCATTTTTTTTTGTTCAATTGACGAATCGAACCAGAATCCTATCCACACGTGAAAATTCACGTAATTACCGTAAATGACGCGTCAAAACGTGAGTAATCGTTGAACGAAGCACATTCCATTGGACGCATTCCAGTACGTCACCGCATGCTCGGAATTACGCCTCGAATTGAAGCTCTTGATGTGTTTAGTGTTTGTGGAGTTTTACACACATTATTATTCGGTTTTTGTAATAGTTATACGTATGAATGGATTATTGATTTTATTAACTTAAAATCGCGAGTTTTTACTTGTTCAAATGACGCAGAAGTAATGCGTGAATGAGAAACAAATCAGAACGGTATAATATTCTCATTTTAATAACCTTAAGTTTACTTACCATCTCACTACTACGAGTCACTTTTTGGTACGGTATTTCGTTTTAGAAAAATGCCCCGCTAGTAATTCGAATTAATCTTTAAATATATTTAAAACATATTCAAACGAAGATTTACATTGGTTAAATCGTAATCCGGCTTTCTTTAAATGAAATAGAAGTTCAAATCGTCTAATGGTACGTTACGTGTTTCAGTACCCCCCCAATGTAACCGTATTTTTTCTTTTCATTGTATTGGAAATTCCGCGAAAACATAAATCTTTCAAGAGATAAAAATTAATTAACATCAATTACTCATTGTACATGAGTCAATGTTTAAACAAACATTCGATTTGGGTTCGCGATCACCTGTAGCTTCTCGGTGAGTTTACGCATAACGCCGAATCTTTATTTTTATTTAATTACGCGAATCGACTCGTTAATATATTCGGAAAAGGCAATGCGGAACATCCGCAAGATATTCTAATCCGTAATCCGTACCTTAAACTGTGACTCGTATTCGAACATCGGCTATTTTAGCGCCTTATAACGATACACCTGTTGATATGCGCTTTGTTGTGTGCTTTTTCTAGGTGGAATTCGAATTGTATTATAAGCATCGAGCAAATCTGAATTAATTTTTTTGATACCGTTGCATTACATTCCCTCAAAATGCCGAAATCTGTAAGTAATTAATCGTTATATATTGGTGTTAAATTTTATTGTAATGAGCTATTGCGAAACGAAATATCGGAAATATCCAACTCGTTAATAATTTTCCGCTTCGATTGTAAAAAAAACGTGATGTAAAGATTTGATGACGATGTATAAATTAACATTACTCATGGTATTTCATCATAACAATCGTATGCCACGAAAGGAATTCGCACGTTGTCTCGTGCCGTCGAAATTTAAAACATCTTTTTTTTTTTTTCAAACGCAATATAAACGAAAGGCAAATACAATTGGAAATATTTACCGCTTCTTATCAGCTACCATCGTTTTATAAATGTGTCAATTATGATGTAATATTTTTCTAAACGTTTCGCATTCTTGTTTATTTTGCGACAATGGTGTTTACTTTTTCTCGTTTTCGGTAGCCGAAGTTTGGGAAAATTCGCGAATATTTGATACAATCTAAAAAGTTTTTTCTAAGTCGATGCCAAGATGAGTATAGAGGTGAAGTATTCAATGGAAAAGGATTTGATGCGGGAAATGGCCAAAAGGCCAGGATTCCTGTGTGAAAGTAAAGCGGTGAGGAATCAGTGTTGACAGTTTTCAAAATCTAAATTGTTTCGAGAAGTGGGTGGTTATTTTTTGCAAGATGCAGAGATTTCGCGTTTATTTTTTTTGGGGGGAGAAATTACTGTAATCTGGAGTGTGAAATTTCTCGCTGAAAAATGACGATTTTACTTGATTAACGCCCCCCCCCCTCCCTCAACTGCTGAATCAACGTTTTAAGATGCGCTACCCTTTTTCTGCGATTTTTTCATTTACGACGGGTTTAATTAAAAAAGTTAATATTTATAAAATTATTCTGCGATGAATTTTCTTCAAAAATGGTTCTATAATTTTTTTCGATTTTTTGCTTTTTCTCCCATTTAATCTCCGTTCTAAGATTTTATTTTGAAAAATACACACGTGTACCTTTACACGTCGCATTATACCTACGTAAAATCACGACCACGTAATTGCAGCGGTAATCGTACGTGTTCGCTCGCAATTTACTCATACCTATACCTGATTCATTAGATTTTTCTATGAATGATATCGACGGTGGATTCGCGGAAAGAAGAGAGGACGAGGACACCATGTCGTCTAGAAATCACTCAACAAACGTTTAAAATTCGCCATAACCGACGATTACAACAACTTCGACGGAACGTGCGAGTTGTAAACATAGGATATTGTGGGGGATTGGGTAAACAACATAGTACGAACAATTACGGTTAAAAACAACATCGAGAAGATGGAAAAAAAATCCATCATACGACTCGAAATGGTTGAAATTTAGTTCTAGATCATTAAACGTTTTACGTGTGCAATGATTTTCATCGGCTGGAACGAATGTGGCCGACGTTGCTGAAAATTAACAATTTATATTCTCTCGTAACGTATTTCCAATTTTAAATTTACCCATACGCAGATATCCCGCAGATGACGTCATTTCGGCGTATAATCGACACGCGAACGTGATAAGGGGATCCGAAACGATGACGAGACTTGACTCCTCGTCCGCGAAGCTTTCATCTTCATGGTTTTCCGTGGAATTGTGAATGAAACGACGAAACGATAAACGAGTGTATCCGCTATTCGAGGATGTTCTTATCAGAACGACGACCGATATCGAGAAATCGTGGAAAATTTCTCGAGTATGTACTCCTTTTTTCGAGAGCGTCGGAATTTTTTCATGTCGCGAAAACGTCGTAATCGTAGATACGGTGGCGGGGTAAAGAGAGGGTGGTGATTGGTGCGAAAAGCATCTGAAATATTTGTCGAGTTGTCGAGGAAATTTCACCATGATTTGGGTGCGTTATAGCGAACTCGAGACGAGGAGTGATTGGAGACCTAGGATTATAGTGGATTAAGAAGCAGAGAGGAGGTGGTATTTTTGGGTGTTTTTCATATATCGATATTGTAAATCATTTTACGAGCTTTTATGCTCACTTAATTGAGGAAAAGTTGATTTGAAGATGGTATTTTTTTCGTCTCACGTCATTGTTTTAAATATTTGTCGTTTTAATTAGTCATATCCTCTTTGTATATTCGTACAAATCGAATTAGGAATTCTTTAATGAACAAAATCTCGAACCAAAACTTGAAATTTTGAATCTTGGGTGTTTCCTTCAAAATAGGGTGAGATTGAACAAACAAATTTTGTAAATTTCATCGAATTTGTATCAAAGTACCTTCACCCCTTGGTCGAGTTTCACCTCATTTGCATTTACAAATTGCATAGTAGTTTTAACGTTGGCGAAAACTCATAACTATGCAAATATTCCCACAAATTTGAGGAAAATTTTCATTTTCTGTATTCTCGTCCACATATGACGTAATATGTAGGTCAACCGACGAAAACCGGTTTCTTAAATATCGCAACAAAATTTGCCAAAAGTTACCATTGCATTTTTTTTCATCAAGATATTAAAAAATGTAACAATTTCTTGGTCGACTTTTTTGAGATTTTTTTTAGAATTTTAATTCATGTACATCGTATTTTTTTTTTACAATTTTCAGGCTTCCATTCGTGTTTTTTTCGGTTACTGGATGTGGTAACACTGGTTAAAAAATAATTAAAATGTTCTCCTCAACGGTAATGGGTGGGGGGGAGATTAAGGAAATGGGTACCGAAGGTGCTTCAGCTACAATTTATCGTGGGAGGAGGGGGGAGGAGGCATCTTAATGAAAGTTTTGTAATATGTGGCAGGTTAGCATAGACGATTTGCCCGGGATCTAGATTTTGATATTTGAGTGATTGGTGAGTACCATCGAAAAGCGTTCATGACCATTGTGAACAGAGGTAAAGTAGGTGATCAGAAATCTAATTGGTGTGCAAAAGCTGCCCATTGGCAATGAAATTCAATGTAGCTGACATCTGGTGGCGCTGTGACGAAACACTTGAAAACGGGATAGTTGAACTGTAATATGTAGTTTTTAAATTTTTACTCGAAAACGAGAGGACTTTAGAAAATTTTTCATCTTTTATAATGTAAAGGAAATTAAATTTCCAATTTTTTGATATAAAAACAATTACATTTTGACCATTTTTAAGGCTGTAAAGCTCATTTTCTTCTCACTGGTTTTCAGCTTTTTTTCAACGTTTTGCAACTTCGCATTAAAATGACCTCGAGTTTAAGTCAGAAACACAAATTTTTTGTAAATCTCGAGTTAGTGAAATTTTTTCTTCTTTTTAACAATGTATCAATGATACTAAAATGAATGCTGACGGACTTACATAATCGTGAAATAATTAATAGTGAATATTTTAATGAAAAATTCATCAGCAAATATTGTTAAATTGTTAAAAAGAAGAAAAAATTTCACTAACTCGAGATTTACAAACAATTTGTGTTTCTGACTTAAACTCGAGGTCATTTTAATGCGAAGTTGCAAAACGTTGAAAAAAAGCTGAAAATCAGCGAGAAGAAATGAGCTTTACAGCCTTAAAAATGGTCAAAATGTAATTGTTTTTATATCAAAAATAGGAAATTTAATTTTTTTCAAATTATAAGAGATAAAAAATTTTCTAAACCCCCCTCCTCCGTTTTTGAGTAAAAATTTAAAAACACCACTCGAAACTCAAATATCGCGGTGTTTCTTACATGTTTCTTAATTAAATAAAAAAAAAACTTCCTCCTGTTGAATCATCCAATGTTGGGCGATCAGTCGTGTGACGAATCACTTCAAGAAAAAAGTAAAAATGAGCTCGTATTTAAAAAAAGCAAAAGACAAATTGTGGGATGAATGGCGAATGCATGATAAAAAAGGAAAACCGATCACGACGACATGAATTTAATTTAAAACGACAAATATTTGCATTTGTACGTTAATCCACGGTACGAATGTGTGAAACGACTCGACAAAACTACATACCAACGAACGCTTAATGAGGTTCGATATTTATTTGTGTCTATGTGCGTGCGTGTGTAAGTGTGAAAATGGTATAAACGACGAGGTATGCGAAATATGCGTATTTGACAAGTACTCGTGCACGCGACAGGGTAATCGGCGAATTTGAGAAAGATGCGAAGGGCACGAGAAAGAGAGGACGGTTGGAAAAGGGTGAAAAGACGTCTAAATAAATAGAAAAATTACGCCTCGGAGATTTTTTTTTTGAGTAAATAAAACTAGTTGTTATCAGCGATAAAACAGTTCCCACGACGATGATGATGATTTACAAACATCGATGTCCCAGATAGTCGAATTTTTTTCGATCTGGTTCGGTCACGTGGTAGCATCGGTTCTCGGTATATTCGATACGATAACCGTGTTTTTTACGATTCATTATCAGCGCCATACGCCGAGTTAGCTATTCGACGAAAAAATTCTCTATTGGTTCATGAAATGATATAGTTCTGAAAAGAGATAAACATAAGACACCGGTGTACTATGAACTCGTAATATTTTTCTGCGTAACGTGTGGCAACCCAAGTGGGGATGCTGATGGCGAGCGAATTCGAGAAAAAAAAACGAAAACTAGTTTCGGCGATTACGCAATGTCGACCAAATGGAACGTGGCCTCTGAATCTGTGGCAGGGTTTTCCAAAATCACGAATCATCTTCGAATCTCGAAGGCAGGTGTACGGACACGGATTTGCGAACAAGATGGATCAGTGGTATTGATAGAATATAACAAAGGTGGTCAAGTACGGTGCGGAGACCGGAAATACGGAGAAAGCATGCTAGTGGAATTGGATCGCGTGCGTTTGACATCGATAAATAACCAGAGGCCATCGAAGACGAATGTCGGTTATGTGATGGAGCAATGATGAGCTAGTTACGCCATGGTGATTGGTTGCGTTGTCGAAATGACGTTTGGAGGGGTTGATTATGGCGCGTGGAATCATTATCGTCATTAATAGTGGTTTTTCTTGTAGCGCAAGTCGATTAGTTTTGAGTGATTTTGATTCCGACGTTTTCCAAAAGCTTGAGCGAAGACTCAAATCAAAGCTCGGCTTGAAAGCTACCTCGAGGCGTATTGAAAATGGAGGCAATTTATTTGAAAGAGAAATTTTGGTAGTGTTTTGAGGATACACGTTCATTAGTTATCATTTTAGGCAAGAGTTGAATTAGCCATGCATATTAGGCCAAGACTAATTGAATTTTCAAAGGAGCTTGCATTCTCCAAACTACTTTTAATAGAGCTTTCGTTTAAAAAATCATTCGATTGTGGACTAGCGATTTGTAAATGAATCATTCGCGAACGATTTAAAATTTGAGTTTTTGAATGATTTGTCATCAATCCTGAAGTACGTGAATTATTCACAGTTTCACTTGAATCGTTGTACTAGTCGTTCGCGAATGAATTGAAAATCGAGTTTTTAAACTGATCACGATCATGTCTTTCACAGTTACATTTAAATCATTCTCGTCGGTTAATAAACGATATATGAAGAAATCGTTCGCGAACGACTTGAAACTTGAGTTTTGGAATGATTTGCGATCAACTCTCGTTTACGTGAATCAATTGCATTGAAATCACTTGTCGTTAAACAAACGATATGCTGATAAATCGTTCGCGAACGATTTAAAATTTCAACCTATGGATCGATCGCGATTGAATTTCGAGTACGTTAGTCCACATTCTAATCACACTCTAGTTAATATGCGACTATGTGAATGAATCGTTCGGGAACGACTTGAAATTCCAATTCTCCAAGGAATCGCGATCAACTCTCGAGTACGTGAATCATTCGCAAACGTGTTGTGTAATCGAATCGTTTGCAAATTCGAACCTTTGAATCGGTTGCAATGAAATCTCGAATACATGCAATATGTGATCAAATCGTTCAATTAGAATTTTCCTATAAATCGCGATTAATTCTCCAAGTGCACGAATCGTTCACAAACGCTTGTCTTGTGTGAACGAAACGTTCGCGAATGAACGAAATGCAATTTATTTTTATATCAATCAAATAAGCAACAAAATGTTGTATCTGATTTTTAAGAAGATGACATCTCCGGGAATATTATGTGTTTATCAAAGAGAGATAAATAATTACAAACGACGGAATGAACAGTTCTGCAAGTGTTGATAAGAAGTTACATAATTTTTATTATTAATTTTGCAAGTTCAAGGTTCAAATGCTCATGTAAGAGCGTCGAATCTTTGTTGAAAATCTGGGTTACCAATAATGGTTGAAAAAGAGGCGTTGATTGATTGAAAAAAAGTTATTCAGAGAAAATACTTACTCGATTTTTATGAAATAAATTTTATAGTAGTTTTTTGTTTTGTAATATGAAATTACTAAAAAAGAGTGTTGATTGATTGAAAAGTGAGTCATTGAGATCTAGATTTTTAAATATTACCACTTAAAAGTTCTAGGTTCAAATGCTCTTGTAAGAGCAGTTTTAAATAGAATTGTTGGTGTTGATTTTTGTTGATTTGATTTTTAAAAATCTGGGTTACCAAGAATGGTTGAATGAAGTGAAAATTTTGGCGTTGAATTGTGATGAAAAATGAATATCAACATCTTTGAAATTGCTTGTTGGTTTTTTCTGGGTAATGAACTGATGAAACTTTTAATTGGTTGTTGAATGGATAAAAATTAATTAAATACGGTTAGGAAACTGAAATTGTTTTTATTGGTTATTTAATAGATAAATACAAGATAAATTCGGTTGGAGAACCGTTGAAAAAAATCTGAGCCATGATCAGGTATATTATATACTACTGGAGAGGGCGTCGTAATCTCGAGTTTCAAAAATTTGAGAAAATTCATTTGCGAAATTATTTTCTTGTTGTAAATGCCCAAATTATGATTCGACTGACTGAATTGAAAGTATTTTTCAAAAATGTACTAACGTAAAGTAAATTCAAATTTTAGTGCTCAAAACGTTGGAGTGTCTACGTTTTGTTGTGAAATGTACAATTCGTTCTAGCGAAGCAGACATCGACCATGACCATGGTTTCTTTTTCGAAATCACAAAATTCACGTGAATGTTCCGCGAACGATGTGTCCATCGATGGAATACATATTTAGGCGAATTAATTTCGTTTCAAATCACTTGGAATTGATTCGATGCGGTTTGTATCGATTATCGATTGAAAGGCTTCTTAATGGGAACCGATGACCGGACTTTGGTCGTATTTGGATACATCGTCCAAGTCCTCGTATTCCAGTCGCGTATGGAATACCAATCTCGAGCGAAAGTTGTTTTCGCGCGTGTATCAGCTGCGGTGCTGATAACACAGAAGAAGACGAAGAAACGAAGGAACAGAATGAAATGGATGTAAATATCGCCCGGCGAATGCAACTTCGAAATAACGCAACGTCGGATAATTGGAAATATCGAATCGGAGGCCAAAATGCTCCGATTCGATCGGATCTCGAATAAACGACGCGGAGGGATGCGCACAAGGAACGTTTTGCGTGCGCGCATCTCCTACGCGCACATCCGGTTTCAACCGGTTGTTACGCGTTGTCGACGTCTACTTTGTCGTTATACGAGCTTACGAGGGGTGATGACTAATCGAAGAGGAAAACCGTTGTCTGTGGTAGATTCCAAGAGAGGGTTCGGTGATTGGAGGAAAGCTTCAGATGCCAGTTTTAGTGGTGTCGAAGGAAGTGGGCTTTTTTTTTGAGTATGGAGCTCGTCAACGATGCGTTTAACGTTTAAACCTTAGATTCGCAGTGCTGAGGATGAGAAGGGTGTGCTTTAATTAGAAAAGGACGCCGACGAGTGTTGTGTACAAATGGCGTATGTAAATTACACGCGACGTAACGTCTTTCTCGTTAAGACGACCGAAGGAGGAAGTTCGAAGGGAGACGGCGTCTGTAACGCTCGACCAAACAAGCAAAGTATATACGTGAGCAGGATATACGTTGGTACCCGATGGTCTGGCTAACGTGTACTTGCCAGGTATACAGCTTCGGTGTGCGTGTGTATATGTATGTGCACCTTGGGCTCGACGACGGTAATAGCAGGTACATGTGGTTCGTCCCGCTTCGGCCGTCGAGTACTCTCTCCTCTTTGGTACCTTTTGTGTGTGTGTGTGTACAAGTCGACTACGTACTCGAGCTGGTTTTATTTTTTCACGTCTACGCTACCTGTTTGTTGCGCGTTGTGCGGCGGCGCAAAGTGCTTGAGATTCGGTTTCAGGGTGTGGCCCGTAGCGCGACGAGTACGCGGCGGTGACTTGTAGCGGTCAAGCTCGTTTGTGCGATCGAGTCGACAATACGGTGTAGATCGACGAGGACGCGTTGTATTGCGAGGTGTTTTGGGGCGAAAAGTCGAGCCCGCGAGAATTTCCCAGTGGCGCGATTTGTGCGCGAACGTCGGACCTAAGGTGCGTCCGCGACTTTGTTTCTTCCGCGTCTCCAATCGAATTCTGAGCTGATACATCCTTCGCAAAATGGTGGCGAGTAAAAATGTAAGTAGTTTTATTTATCAATGCGCGTATTCCGGCGCTGCGGAAAATTCCTCCTTTGCAATTCCTCTCGCTTTCCACACGTCTCCAAGTACTCCCACAGAGAGAGTGGTTTTCCTTCGCGAGGTACGCTTACACGTTTGATTTTATCAAATTGACGTTTCTTTTTATCATGTAAATGACAAACGACGACGTCTGGACGTGCGGAGGTCACGCGCGCTATGACATTGGTGAGCGGGACGCGGTTGCAGGGCTGCAGCATAAATGCAGGTACTCGAGCCATATGACAGCTCGTACAGGTGGACGGACAATGAGTAGAGCGGAGGGTACCGGGGATCTAACGTATTCGCGAGATGCGTCATAGTTTCAATTTCTTCACCATCCGCGAACCAACATTTGGCGCGCTTTTTTTCGCCTTGTTTGCTCGTTCGCGTACGAAAGAACAAATTACGACGATTTTTACGGCCGATTATCCGTTAAGGTGGCCTTGGTCGAGGCTGTTTAGCATGGAGGATGTGTTGCGAACGAGAGTCGTTAAATTCAACCATTACTCGGGTATTTTACTCGTTACGTAGAAGGAGTCGAGTTTCGCCTTGTGGAAGATTCGCTCGAATACCGTGAATCGATCTTGTAAGGTGTTCAGGGAAAGGTGCGCGGATCAAGGTGACCGGGGATTGGCGAAATGAGGTGTTTTCCCAGAACCGCAACCCGTGGTTCATCGTGAGCTTTGCTATACCATAAAATTATCCGGAAACGAGAAAAAGTACTCCGAGTGATCCAGACCATCGGCAAAGGTCTGCATCCAGAGGACCACAAAAGAAAAACCGCTACCGCGTTCGTTTCTGGTGAGTTGCCGCGAACCGTAGTCTGATCGCAGTATCGGTTCGTCGTCTGGTGACTCATAGAGCCGTCGAAGATCAAGGAAATCCTCGTAACTGTGACTTGGAGAACTTCCAAGTACCATGGCACTTCACCTGAAAGCTGCGGCGAGTAGATTATCAAAGAAGAAGTACTTCTTTGTGGTTCTACCACCGAATACCGCGCATGTAGTTCAATCATATTTGCCAGTACGATAAGTATGTATTTGGACGGCTCTTTCGACATTGAAAAAGAGGTTCAAATCGAAGCAAAAATTGAAATCAACGACATCAGTCAATGATAAAAAGAGAAAAATGCTCGATAAAGACCAAAAAATGATGAATTTTATTATAAAATATGGTTCGCAGTATAAAAATGTCCAATCAATTAGGATAGAGTATCTCAAAAAAGTCAACTATTTAAACAAAGCTATTAGTAATTGGTGTATAAATGGACAGGTTCAACTATGTACATAGTTATTGCTTTTATGTATATCGCCTGTTATCATTTCTTAACTATGAACAATACCATTTGTTAATTTTTCCATTTTAATACTACATCACAAACCTCCGTACATCGGAACCCTCTTGGGAAAGGAAATATTCGGGCACCAGAAGCTCAAACGATTAAAAGACAAGATTTTTTGCGCTTCTGAGCAAAACAATAGAAAGCCCAAACGATAATCGCCGATTTTTTTCGTTACCGAAGGTATCAACTGGTGAATCTGAGATGGGGGAATTTCCACCAGGAGGACTCAGAAGGGGGTATCAAAGAGTCTTTGATGTTTAACTTACTCAGGCGCTTCTGAAAAATGTGTATAGCTGACCGAAAGTAGAACCCATAGAATGTTCAGGGCACTAACCTAACGTACGATAGAAAAATCATCCTCCTGACAGTGGGGAGGGAGAGAAGTGCAACTCGCCCAACGGATTTTTCATCACATCATTTAGAAAAAAGCAAAATTGCTGCAAATGTCGTTTTATGATACCATCTTGATAAGCTGCAATAATTACAGCAAGTTCGCAGTATTTGCGGTAATTTACTGGTAATTTAACTGTAATTTACTGGTAATTTACCGGTACTTTCTATGTAATTTACCGGTAAATTACGGTAAATTAATGTATGTGATTCACTGGTAATTTACAATGATTTAACCATAATTTGCAGTAATTTACCGTTACTTCGTGTATTTTACCACCAATTTACGGTAATTTACTGGTAATTAACCTGTAATTTACTGGTAATTAACCTGTAATTTACTGGTAATTGACCTGTAATTTACTGGTAATTTACCGGTACTTTCTATGTAAATTATCGGTAAATTACGGTAAATTAATGTATATGATTCACCGGTAATTTACAATGATTCAACCATAATTTGGGGTAATTTACTGGTAATTTACCTGTAATTTACTGGTAATTTACCGGTACTTTCTATGTAATTTACCGGTAAATTACGGTAAATTAATGTATGTGATTCACTGGTAATTTACAATGATTTAACCATAATTTGCAGTAATTTACCGTTACTTCGTGTATTTTACCACTAATTTACGGTAATTTACTGGTAATTAACATGTAATTTACTGGTAATTTACCGGTACTTTCTATGTAAATTACCGTTAAATTACGGTAAATTAATTTATATGATTCACCGGTAATTTACAATGATTTAATCATAATTTGCGGTAATTTACCGTTACTTCGTGTATTTTACCACTAATTTACGGTAATTTACTGTTAATTTACAGTTAGTAACCAATGATGATTTACTATAAATTTTCGGTTTTTCGGTAACTTACCATCAGCTTTCCGTATTTACGATAATTACCAGTAATTTACTATGTTCAAAATTTGACGAAATTCGGTTCGCTCGTTCTGGCGTGATGACGTCACAAAGAAAACGGCTATCAATTTATATATAAAGATATTAATTCCGACGATGTATGACCGATTTACATTTTATCATCTCGCTTTGGAATAGAGAGAGAACATCGAGTGTTCTCTTGCGAAGATCTGGTTGCCATGGCCGATAATGATTCAGATTTCTTGCAAAACATTATTACTGGAGCGGAGACTTGGCGTTTGGAATTTGATTCGGAGATTAAATGCCAAAGTTCTGAGGGAACATGTCTGGGAAAGAGCCGGCCGATGAAAGTTTGTGCTTCAAAGTCAGATGTCGATATTTTTTTCAGTAGATACTTAGATAGTGGTGTTTCCACTTGTGCAAGAATTTTTGACAAAAGGATAATTTGGGAGCATCGACCATCCCCTATACTCGCCGGATCTGTCTCCGAAGGTAATTTTTTGTTGCTCAAAGTGAAATTGAAGATGAAGGGGTAGCGGTATGACTTCATTATTTTACGATGGCAAGCACGAATAAAAGCAATTTACGTGAATGAATCGATGAAAAATCGTCGGATTTGATCGAATCGTTGTACTATTATTGATGTGGAGGATTGCTTGTGCATAGATACATATAATTTCCGGGGGCAAACCTCCCCTTTTTGGGGGTGTCACACCTCCCTCGTCGTGCGATTCTTGATTTTTCGCTGAAAATTGTTAATTTACCGCTAATCAAATAATACGAATTCGCTTGATTCGAATTTTTCCCGGATTGGGCCCAAATTCGTCGAGAATCGAGCACTTATCATATTGAAATATCTTCGCCCGTTTGATCGAAGCCACAAAATGAACGGTGGAAGGGACGCTGCGGCATTTGAAAACCGTTAATTTCACGTCCCCGCAGCGCGTATCAAACCAACGGTCGATTTTTCGACTGCGTGACGAAAATTCGACCAAGTGTACCGATCGTAGGCACGATGGTCAAACGATAGACGCGTTACGGTGGTCGGCGACGGAGTGCGAAGCGAGTCGTACGATAATGGCAATATGGGTTTAAGAGGTTGCGATGATATAACACAAAAACACAATAAACCAGCCACCGGAGACGGTAAAATGGTGCGTGTTCGGCTGCGTATACACGAATTACACGATGGGAAAATTACTCATCTCGCTTTGTCAAGGTTAACATGTGTTCGAGTGGCGAGGTTATAGTGAAAGAGCGCCGGTTTCGGCACTCGGGAGGGTTAAACGTTGTATTTTGTGCATGACTCGGACGAATTTCCGTTAATTTCCAGTAGCTCGCGATGTGGATTCGACGTTGTTGCATTGACGCGTCCATGTTGCCAAATTGTCGTACCCGAAAGGTGGTGTTCTCAGAGATGAGAAATTTTTCAAAACCTCGTACATCCTTAGCGCGCTCTCTCCGGAGTCGCGTGTGTAATCGATTGTAATTTCAATGTTAATTGTATAACGGACAAGGTTGAAGTAGGTTGCATATACGAGTCGTGGTTGGTTTTGCAACTACACGTCGTCGTAGATGTGTGCTCCGCGGTCGACGAGATGACCATAGTGTTCCTGGCCAATCTGTAAGAAAGCGTGTATTAATATCGGATGAAGAGAGCGGGGGTACACGAGGAAGCGGTTGACATTTTCCCCCCCGTGATATAAGGAAATTACGCGCCGATCGAGTCTCACGAGAATTGCCTGCGATTTAATCAGCCTCCGTGAAGCGGTGTAACGAGGGTTAACGAGGTTTTAACCAGAATTACCGGAAAAACGGTAATTTCGCGGAAATTTACATCGTATTTGGATACGCTACGCGAGTTACTTGATCAGAGTGTTCGAATACGAGATGTTTAATTCGCCCAGATCCTCTGTTCTGTGCTTTTACGGTATTTTCGGATGTGTCATCTGGTAGCGAATACCATTTTCTCCACGTTCAGTTGCTCTGCAGAATTAATGAATATGGTCGCGAAGCGATATCCAAGCGCTTCTGGTGGTTCAACACCACCGAACTTTTAGGATGTGCATTCTCGTTCAGTGCTCTCATTCATGTGATCTCGTTCAGCTCAGATGTTAGATGCGTGTAATTAAGTTACGACGAAAATATCTCGCGCTTACTACGAATTACCTTGAAACCGATAGAAACAAGGATCCTGATGAGAATTGTATTGTACAATTCGTACTTCATTGTATAATAATTTTTCAGCGGAATGAACAAGTTGAAAATGATACTCAAAAGATTCTGACCGTGGAAACGAAAGTGATACAGCTTGTTAGAATGTCGGTTAACCCTTCATGAGGCGCAGACCCCTTAAGTGACATGAGTGGTCGCACCGCGGAGGAAACCCCGCGATTTACATGTGCAAATACTGGTCGCACTGTAGAGGGATTCCCTTACATTCTATGTTTTGGCGCACCGTAGAGGAAATCCCCGCGATTTAAAAATGCATGTTCGAGTCGCACCGTGAAGGGAATCCCCTGATACCGAACTTGAAAAAACCCGAAATTTTGATTTTAGCCCCTCCTCCCTGGGGTCTATGTGCATCTGAGGGTATATCTGACGTAAAATTTGGATTCAGCGGCTTCAAAAACTCCCCTTAAGACAGGAATCTGTTCCACTGTGCGTCCCTTGGACAACATTATCAGTGCGGGGATTCCCTTTACAGTGCGACTCGTAATTACTTTGCGGGGATTCCCTTTACAGTACGACTCATGCTTGAAAATTTTATTTGCGGGGATTCCCTTTACAGTGCGACTCATAATTACTTTGCGGGGATTCCCTTTACAGTGCGACTCATAATTGGAAATTTTATTTGCGGGGATTCCCTTTACGGTACGCCAAATCATGTGTTTTTGGCGAATATTTTGTTCTTTCAGGGGTACA
>QBDW01006063.1:0-11137 GCA_003261595.1 Maconellicoccus hirsutus | reverse complement strand
GGGATTCCCTTTACGGTGCGACTCATAATTACTTTGCGGGGATTCCCTTTACAGTGCGACTCATAATTGAAAATTTTATTTGCGGGGATTCCCTTTACGGTGCGCCAAATCGTGTGTTTTTGGCGAATATTTTGTTCTTTCAGGGGTACAATAATGCAACCATGCACGGCATAGTACTAGATAGGCAATTTGTTATACCAGGTAACATATGCAATGTTTGAAATTCGTATGTCATCAAAACGGAGATTCTCCTATGGTGCGACCACTCGCGGGTTAAACCCGCGAGTATTGCATATGTTACCTGGTATAACAAATTGCCTATCTAGTACTATGCCGTGCATGGTTGCATTATTGTACCCCTGAAAGAACAAAATATTCGCCAAAAACACACGATTTGGCGCACCATAAAGGGAACCTCCGCAAATAAAATTTTCAATTATGAGTCGCACTGTAAAGGGAATCCCCGCAAAGTAATTATGAGTCGCACTGTAAAGGGAATCCCCGCATTGATAATATTGTCCAAGGGACACACAGTGGAACAGATTCCTGTCTTATGGGGAGTTTTTGAAGCCGCTGAATCCAAATTTTATGTCAGATTTACCCTCTCAAAAACACAGTGTACGAGTTGTAAGAACTATATTTGTAAAATCGACCATACGCGGCCCTTCTGCCCTGCCTGCGCACCTCGAAGATAATTCAAAATAATTCGCAATCGGTTTTACCCTCGAATTTGTATTTCATCATTCACTCGATGACGGTTCTTTCAAATTAAATGCAAGTTTGAAAATATTTCTGGGTCTTCTCATATGACATCGAAAAATTCGTTTACTGTAAAATTTGTATTACTCTAATCATTCACTCGCTGGTTTTTTGAATTACCTAATACAAGTTTTAAAATTGAACTTCTTGAAGTCTCTTTTCCTTTCGTATGTGTACAATACGAAATATTAGAACCAAAGTGATTGGAAGTCTTATTCCTCTAGTTCAAAGGTAAAAACAACAAACACGCGGTAAAGTCATTGTAAGCAAATTGAAAATTAAATTCAATCATTACGGTATGCAAGTACAAATATGGTGAAAAAATTCAAGTGGAAGATACCTACTACTACATATTAATGATGTTCACGTCGTTCAGCGTTACTCTGCTGAACGATTGAATCAAAGAACAGAGATAAGACTTGAATACGATAATCTCCTAAAATGGGTAAAATTCACCGATCTACCTAAAAATTCCAATCTTATTAAAACAAAATGTGAAAAACGCAACGAAGACGAAACTTGGTCATCGCGTCGCCAGCTCTTGGAGTTGGCAAAAGAACTAAAAGAGAAAATACGGCGAATCCTTTATTTTTTACATTTTCTCATTTCCAACTACCTAGAAGGTTTAATTAAAAATTTTCATTACGACGAAATTGTTCATAAGTATCTTTTGTGCCTCGTTCCACGCCATGCATCGGTATTAAAGCAATCATAACGGAGCGAGGTTCACCGGTTACGTATCGTACGCTACGCTTCAAGTACGAGCACTATTCTAAGCTGATTATCTCCATCCAACAAAGTTTTCGTTTCGCGTTCAACGTAGTACAAAAGTACGAAAAAAAAAAAATCCGTAATAATAAAAATAATATTATAGCGAATAAAAACGAGGAAAACGGTGAAAGCCCTGAGCACAGTTATGACCATCAGTGGAGCCTCTTACATTTACCCTGAATAAGGTATCTAGATCTACCGAGGAAATTCTTCGTTATGCGACGTACGTAACCAGAGAGGTTCGCAGGTAACCGTGAAGACGGCGAAATTCGCCTAAAATTGCCGTTACCCGGTGGCGAAATGAAAACGTTTGAGGGGAGGGACGAGGGGAGATTGATTTTCCAAACGGAAACAAATGGTTGACGCACGAGGTAAAGAGACAACATGCCGGAGGTGTTGAGGCGCGTGTTCGCGTTCAAAATCGTCATACGAATCTTCGTTCGTGCTTTGTGGCTCGTGTTCGAAAAAAAATTAGAAAATGGTAAGAAATTAACGTTGTATAGTAAAAACAAGGCGGCTTAATCGAGCACGTAAAAGCCCACCCTTTGGACAGACCAATTTGCGGTATGACGAAGCGAGGTGACGCTGCGCAAACTAATTGGAGAAATTTAATTTCTCGCCGCGTCACGAGATGAGATGAGATCGTACAACGTTTGGCAATTATATCACCCTTCTGCCTTCGACCGTGCCCCAACAGCCAACCGCCATTCTTCGCGGCTGCACGACTGCACTGGCGGGTAATGGGTATACGAGTAAGATTGGTATAAGCGAGAGCGAGAGTAAGAGCGAGTATACCAGCGTTGACTATAGCTCTGGTGTTAAGTTACTAAGTTAGCAATTTCTATAGTACGCAAAAACGGTGCGGTCGTAATTTAAAAGAGGTTACTGACAATACCGGTCCGGTACGGGACTCCGGGTACGCTTCTGTTCTGTTCTCTACACCATCTCGAGCGTATGCCGCCCGCGATTAATTACTTTCAATTTAATTAATGTCTACCCGCAATTGCTTTCAAACGATTAAGTTGAAAGATATAACGTTATAATTGTAAGCCATCGCTCGTTCGAAATACCGAACCGCGAACCGCGAACTACGGGCTACGAGCCACCAGACCGTTCCGTGGCGCAGCGGTGGCGGCAATTCGCACAACAGGGTGAAGGGTGAAAGATGGCAGAGAGTCGAACGCGCCAAGAAAAGAAGCGGAGGAAAGAAAACGCACCGTTTTTTCCGACCTCACACGCAGTTTCGGAGGAAACCGTTTATATAAATTAAGAAAACTCTTCTTCCAAAGCAGCTCGAATCGTAAAAGCCCGTCGCCTCGTTTCCAACATTTACGCTATTTATTCGTCCTTACGCCACCGCCTCTGCCTCCGCAGTTGCTCGAATTATCCGTTATATCTACATCTATATCTACCTATCGAATCCATATGCCGCTGCCTTCTCCGTCCTTCCCTCAACAAGCAGTACATATATGTACTTAAATAATGACGCTACGCCTGTGCCTGCTCAGGGCAAGCGGCGGGCGGAAAATTATTATTATCAAAATGGCTACAAAAACCGAAAAAAAGACAACAAAAAAAAATAAAAAAAAGAAAGAAAGAAACAGGACGGGGAGGGGACAAGGAGGCAAGGAGAAGGGAGGAGAGGAGGCACGGCATACAACGCAACACCAACGATACGACCATCTAATGATCACTCGGACCCAACAGATGCTTTTTTAAGACGAGACTACGAGTATCAAAATACTGAAGTTTGAAATATCGAAATCAAAGTATCAATTTGGAAATATAAAAATCGAAATATCGAAGTCGAAATGCAATAATTGAAAAATCTAAATCGAAATAAGAAAATTAAAATATCGAAATGCTGAAGTCCGAGTATTAAAATCGGAGATCATGATCAAAATATCAAAATGAAATTATTGAATTGGAAATATAAAAATTGAAACATCGAAATCAAATTGTACGCATAAAAATTTTCCTGAGTCAATGGTGGGGGGGGGGGCGCATGCCCCCCCACCATCGACTCAGGAAAAATTGAAAAATGGTATATTTATATTGGGCGTTTTAAAAAGATGTTATCACTCTTTATAAGGTTTTGTATTCACCACGCTTTAGAGGGTAGAAAAACGCATCGTAAACCCCAGGTTCAAATCTAGGAATTCCCTCATCTTCAGCGACAAAATGCTGCAAATTTCATCTCATATCCGCTTTTGTTTTCGAGGTATAAATTTTTCAGTAAAATGACATTGCGATAAATTTACAAAAAAATGCTTTAATCCAGTTTTTCTGTAATTTTTTTTGTGAAAAAAAAAACAATCTTTGTGTGATATATGAAACGAAACGCACTGTTTTCAAAAAAATTGCTATAACGTTATGCGAAACGAAATGATTTTGTTTGGGAAAAAAGTAACGAAATGTGGAACAAAACGAAATATTTCATTTCGTTTCCGTTACTGTTATTTTAACATTCAATTTGCAACTTTTCTTGGTTCGGTGCTCCTACTGAGATACTTCCAAGAAAATCATGCTAAAAGGGAAAGGTCACCACAGACACATCAAAAGTTGATCCTTTATTTTTTTGTTCTACTCGTACAAGATGAATTTTGAAACATTTTGATGAATTTTTTGGAAAAAAAGAACGAAACGAAATCATTTCAGCTAAAAAATGAAACAAAATTGAAAAACCCCGTCGAAATGTAATGTGGAACTTTTTCAAAATTTCTGAAAAAAATTCATTCAAGAAAAATTTCACCCATACTTTTTTAGAGTTTTGCCCCCCTCCCCTCCCTGGAAAAATCCTGGCTACATTTTGTTTTTGAGATACAGTGCGGCAAAGTAGGTGAGTCTTCAACGACTTTTTTAACCAAATTACGTTGAGTTCAGTTTTTCGTTTTTAGCTTGGTAAAAATTAATTTTATGAGAAAATGGACGGTTTTTAATAATTTTTGAATTGATCACCTAACGCACGGTGTTTCGTTTTCAACTCAAAGGTTGCCTTACTTTACCACGCCGTACGACGAGATCTAAGTCACCCATCCAAATTATTTTTATACGCAATTTGTAGAAAATTTAGTGGACTTCAAGTCTGGACAGAGATTGATATGCCTATGTATGTAATGTACTAGATGGTAATCAGTTACTAGTCAGAGGTACATGCACTTACTATTTGTACATACTCGAACGATCGTAGCACATTCGCAAATTGTTATAGAACATCTAGGTTACCGGAAACGCTGCTCATGAGCGTACACCGTACAGGTACATTAAACACATACGTAACAAAGGAACACTCACCTAAAACACAAATAAAAACACAAAATTAGTACTACAGGTAACGGCTCGTATGTAAGTTTACGTGATTACATCTACATGTTACTTATGGTACGAAGTTAATTAAGATCACAAATATTTCGAGGTCTTTTTGGGCGCTTCCGATGTGATGTCAAAAAAAAATAAAAGCCCTAGAAGGCCCTGAAAAGCCTCGATAATTTTTCGCAAAACTCGAAACCTCGGCCCTGAGACCAGATTACTCCGGATCCCACACTCCAAGCACGTTTTTCTCGCCAGCGTTGCGTCCTGTAAAAACCGTCCGTGTGACGATTTGTGAGAAATTTGATGAAGAAAAGTTTTAGCTATTAGAATTTTTTTCGTAAACTTATTACATCTTGAGTTATGAGCGAAAAAGTGAAAAATCACTCATTTCAGTTATGTATCAAATATATGGTAAAGTTTCCTCGCGTTTTTCTCATCAGCGCTACATTCTACGTGAATAATGTTAATAACTCAATGTGTAGGAAATTTTATGAGGAATATTTTTGGTTATTATCAATTTTTTCGTACACCCATTCTCCCCCCTCTTAGAAGCCACATCGCTCACCTGTCAATCAAAAAGGCCGTTATTTTGAACGTTGCCCCTTTATTTTTTTGATTTTCACTTTAACATGTTCCCTAGGACTCTCTCTTCAAAAAAACAAAAAAAAGTCGCGTCAAATCGGCAGGGGATGCCGTTCCCTTCTATGCGGGCTCCCCCACTACAACTGTTGCAATTATGTACTCAACACTAAGCGGTAAATGGCAACGTCAACAAGAAAATACGAGTACGGAGTAACGTATCCGAAAGACTAAAAAGCGAACAACGATAGAATGGCAGGAAAGGAACAGGAACAGGAAAACGAAATGGAACCTCTTAAAAGTAAACTACGCAATTGCTCCGTTTTATTTATTTTACTTGGTTTTTTTTTTCTTTTCGAGTATCAATACGCCATTAAGTACGAGTACATGAATCGCATCAGCGAAGCATTAAGAAAGGAAACTTTTCTTTGTATTTGTAATGTACTACACACCACACACTACCTGCGTGTTGTATAACAAGTACGTAAAATAACCGGTATTCGGTACTTGGTACTTACCTACCTACTCACTACTTTCTACCTACATGATTTTTCACAACGACCTCGTTGAGGCAAAATTTTGAAAAAAATATGCGATATCTAGCGGTCGAAAATACATCTAAAAAATGAGGTTTGAAAATTTTGCAGAGTGAGATAGATACCTAAAAAAAATAAATAACTTTGAAAACGCCCGTTTGGATGGGGAAAAATTGGAGTGTGGGGTTGTTGATTTTTTCATGGAAGGCCCTCATAAAGGCTCTATTGTGTGGAAAAATCTCAATTAAATCCGTTGACTGTAATTCAAGAAAAAAATTCCGATCTGATTTTCGAAAAAAAATTATTTCTCGAAAACGGTGATGAAGGGGGAGCTGGATGATTTGATTGGAGGAAAAAATCAAGCATAGCGGTTCGGACCGTTCCCTTTTTAAATCTATAGAAAACGATGAAATTTGCAAAGAAGAATCTTCTTCGTGAAACCTTTAAAGTTCGACTGGATATACACTCACAGTAATAACGAGCGAAACAAAGAATACCACAGTATTTTATTTCAAAGTGGACATAATTATGGAAGTTGGTTAGAAGAAAATCCAGGTGCTGAGCACTGAACAGGTAAAAAAACGATGAAAAAAATCTTCCTTTGTACCTAGCTATATACTTTTCTCTGAATATACTTGCGATAAATACGACCAAAGTTGCAAAAAGCGAAACATTTTGTAGGGTATAGGTATACTCATCTAAACACCGCGTAAACGTGTTGAAAAAAGAAAGCAGAAAACATCAAACGTAAAGGTAAACGAAGAAAATAACCGGAAATCGAAATAAATAGATCATTAATAAAATACGTATTTTCGATAAAGAAGCGCTACGTTGGCTGGAAAGAAAACTTCAGATTGGGCATACAACATTCGAGCGAAAAATAGCGAACGAATAAAATATTTCGCAAAGGTCTTTTCATGTTTTTTTTTTACACCGATTTTACATTTTACTCGGTGATTTTTGTTTTTTGAGAGGAGATTAGAGGGGTTCTCTTTTTCTTTTTTGTTGATTCTATGTTTTGGTGAAAAAAAATAAATGCCTACTTAATTTTAAATATCGCCGAATTCTCATATAACGTTCGGTCGAACGTCGGTTCGAAGGAAAACGAAGAAAGCAGACGGCAAGAACTAAGAAGCCATCACCATCAAATGATTGCAAATAATTAGATACTGGGCTTTTTTTTAAAGCGACGATAAGGTTCGATCGTAAAGTTGATTAATTCGGATCTCATTCTTTTTCGAACACGAAATTTCATTTCCGGCTTCTCTTTCATCCTATTTCACGTTACTACCGGTTTATTTTTCAAAATGACCATCAGACAAGGAAACAGAATAAACATGCGGTAAAAATTATTGTTTATTTTTCAGCTTTTTTTTTTCTTTTTAATTTTCGTTTCTCTTTGAAATTCATTACATTAAATACCGTTTCTAATTACGGCTAAAAAGCCGAAGAAGAAGGAAAATAAGAAGAGGAAGTAGAAAAAAAGTAATCTTTTATATTGAAACAATTTTCTTTGATCGTATTTTCCGGGCTGTCCGAGGGGTTGCGGCTGCCAAGATCGATATCGTTGATAAAAATCTTTCTGCAGAAAAGTAAAGCAATTATTTTTTGAAAATTAAAACGCGTTAGGGAAACATTTGCTCATTTAAGGAGAAGAGATTCAAAATATTTCAAATATCCTTTCTTTTCTCCTTTTTGGAAAATCGAAGTAGCGAGGGTTAGCTTGCAAAAAGAATTCCGATATTGGAAACGAAGCGAATAACGAGTAATTTTTTATTTTCGCCAATTCCACTGTATTCGAGTAACAAACTTTTTAATCGTTCAAGTATGTTATTTTTTTAATGAAATCTACTCATGATTGCTATACTCTATGACACTTCGAATCTAGAAAGATACTCGAGTTGCAAAAATGTGAAATAACCTCTAATTCGTACTCAGCGACCTCGAAAACATATATTTAAACATATCATATGCCAAAACTTGAAATTTTTCCTTTCTCCCCTCCCTTACGATCCACTCCCCACTTCAAAATGAAAAGTGATATTAGATTCGTACTCAGCGACCTCGAAAACATATATTTAGACATATCACATGCCAAAACTCAAAATTCTTTCTTTTCTCCCCTCCCCTACGACCCGCCTCCCGCTCCAAAATGAAAAATGATATTAGATTCGTACTCAGCGACCTCGAAAACATATATTTAGACATATCACATGCCAAAACTCAAAATTTTTTCTTTTCTCCCCTCCCCTACGACCCGCCTCCCGCTCCAAAATGAAAAATGGTATTAGATTCGTACTCAGCGACCTCGAAAACATATATTTAGACATATCACATGCCAAAACTCAAAATTTTTTCCTTTCTCCCCTACCCTAATGATCCACCCCCCCACTCCCAACATGAGAAATAACACAGGATTCGCAATCAGCGATCACGAAAAAGTATTATACACCACGAAAATAAAATTTCACCTTCATACAGGCTTGAATCACATTTTTTGGCCATTTTGGACACTGCGTGCCGGCCGAATTTTAAATTTGCGAGGTTCCCTTACTTTTTACTGAAAAAACAACTTGTCAACATTTTTCAAAAGTAACATTGCGACCTATCAAAACAGGTTAAAATTTTACGAGAAATCCAAAAATCGTAATTAATTTTTTTTTTGAGTAATTTCTGAAGACCTTAAGCTCAAATTTGAGTCAATTACTGAAATTTTCTTCAAAAGTAGTCTTGCGATATATCAAAATGGGTTAAAATTCCACGAGGAAATCAAAAATCCAGATAAGTTCTTTCTGAGACGATTTTGAGCATATAATGCTCAAATTTGAGTGCGTGTTTGATTTTTTTTTCCTTAAAAACGGTCCTGCGGAAAATCAAAACAGTCTAAAATTTAACAAAAATCAAAAATAACGTTGAAACTTTTTTCGAGTTGATTTAAGCATTTCACATTTAGATTCGAGCCGACTTTCAGATTTGAGTTAGCTTTTGAGTCTTTTTTTCGAAAATGGTCTTGCAATACATCAAAACGAGTTAAAATTTAGCGAGAAATTCAAAAATCGCGAAAGTCGCTGATAAAAATCTCCTCCATTCGAAAAACCAACACCACAGTCGGATTCAGTATCTCTAAAACCTTCGTTTGACTCCTGGCCATTCTCGATCTGACATCCTTTTTGTGTGGTAAAAGAGCGATAAAGCGGGCACTGAATACTGGACATCGGACTGTACATTATACATGGGCTGTTACAAAGTCGACAAACAGAAATTACTATAACAAAGTTAGTTTTCGATGCGTTAATATTTGGTAGCCCGCTGAGCTAGGTTGATGCGCAGTTGTAATTCGTTCGTATAGGGAGAAATACGTGATAAATATATCGCCCAATACATACGAGAACCAAGCCGCCGGCCACCGGCTACCGGGCAAACGGCAAAAACCTGCTCTATCGTTTTACGTAAATTAAATACGTAAAATACCTACGCTATGTAAAAAAGCGACCATTTTGTCGCCGTTGCGTCGATGTTCGGCAGCTAAAATGTAACAGAACGAGGCGACGCGACGCTGCAGGACGTCACTTTGCAACATTTTTATTATCGCGTAATGCTCAACGGGAAAATATTTTATTCTTTTGGACGCGCGAAAAGCGAAAACTCACAGCGCAGCGGTCTTTTACGCGCGTATTATTCGAACTAAATTATTCGCAAGTGTTCGTCTTAAAATGCAGACCACGCGATTGCTCCGTGCATCGTGCATCGCATACGTAATACACTTGCGTATGTTCACGTATACGCACGCAGCACGACGTTACTACGTAGTACGTACATACATATGTAGTCGTAGACGTACTACCTCGGTGCTGTGCCGTGCCTTGCCCCCGCTAAGACCACTTACTAGCTGGTGGCTATACCCAGTTCACCAAATGCTAGTAGAAAGCTAGCAAAAATATGCCAGCGTGAACCTCGCTTGTTTTTGAGAACCATTTTAGCGAGCAAAATGCAAGCGAAAAGCTAGCTCAGAGTAGCCAAACGTTAGCTTATTAATTACTGAATTTTTACATACAGGGTGATCCGGGGTAGAAGTAAGGCCTTCAACCCAGAAACTGTGCAACATAAACTGAGTCTATGTATGCATGTTTGCCTAACCCCCGGGCCGCAGGGGCAGCGGTATACTCTTTCAAAAGAATTTTTTTTCATTTTTGCTAACTGATTTTGAATAATTATACCTCAATTACTAAAATAGATAGAAATATGCGGTTTGTTCTGGGAGAAAGATAATTTTATCTAGATTATTCTAATGTGGATGATTTTTGTGTTAGGTTAATATTCAAGGGTGTAAATGACAAATTAAAGAAGAAAACGCGTTTCAAATTGTGAAATTTTTATCATTTTTATTTATTCAAAAATTTCTTCTCATAACATATGACTTTAATAAATGTTTTTAAGGAAAAAGTTTGATCTTTCCAATGCCGCAAACCTCATCTTCCTATCTTAATTAGATCAAAAGTTATAAAAATTAAAATATCCAAAACTTTTTAAAATTATGTCAATTTTTGCAATTTTCAATATTACAAAAAATTACGAATTGATGAAAAACCTCACTTATGACCAATCACCCCGATGAGTATTTCAGGAGGGGGGAAGACCGTTCTGTTGAATGCCGCAAACCTCCCCTCTCTATCTCACATAGTTAAAAAGTTATGGTCGTTCAAAAATTGAAAATTGCAAAAATTGACATAATTTTAAAAAGTTTTGGAAATTTTAATTTTTATAACTTTTGATCTAATTAAGATAGAAAGATAAGGTTTGCGGCGTTGGAAAGATCAAACTTTTTCCTTCTAAAAACATTTATTAAAGTCATATGTTATGAGAAGAAATTTTTGAATAATTCAATAAAAATGATAAAAATTTCACAATTTGAAACGTGTTTTCTTCTTTAATTTGTCATTTACATCCTTGAATATTAACCCAACACAAAAATCATCCACATTAGAATAATCTAGATAAAATTATCTTTCTCCCAGAACAAACCGCATATTTCTATCTATTTTAGTAATTGAGGTATAATTATTCAAAATCAGTTAACAAAAATGAAAAAAAATTTTTTTTGAAAGGGTATACCGCTGCCCCTGCGGCCCGAGGGTTGGGCAAACATGCATACATAGACTCAGTTTATTTTGCACAGTTTC
>QBDW01006062.1:0-11002 GCA_003261595.1 Maconellicoccus hirsutus | reverse complement strand
GAAAGATAAGGTTTGCGGCGTTGGAAAGATCAAACTTTTTCCTTCTAAAAACATTTATTAAAGTCATATGTTATAGAAGAAATTTTTGAATAATTCAATAAAAATGATAAAAATTTCACAATTTGAAACGTGTTTTCTTCTTTAATTTGTCATTTACATCCTTGAATATTAACCCAACACAAAAATCATCCGCATTAGAATAATCTAGATAAAATTATCTTTCTCCCAGAACAAACCGCATATTTCTATCTATTTTAGTAATTGAGGTATAATTATTCAAAATCAGTTAACAAAAATGAAAAAAAATTTTTTTTGAAAGGGTATACCGCTGCCCCTGCGGCCCGAGGGTTGGGCAAACATGCATACATAGACTCAGTTTATTTTGCACAGTTTCTGGGTTGAAGGCCTTACTTCTACCCCGGAACACCCTGTATTTTTGAATATCTTTATCAGTGGCGCAATGTTACAAATTTGTTTTTCACCCTCGTAAAATTTTCATTTTGATAATCACACTTTGAATTTCTTTTGCTTGAAATATGTTGTGATTATATTTGTAATTTACCGGTATTTACCATTTCCTCTAGTCATCACGTGTAAATAATAGTTATTGTCAATCTTTCATGTTTCTAACCTTTTTCATTGCCATTTGTATTTTTATTATCATTTTATTCAGGCTGTTTTTACATTCGTTTTTCATTGTTAATTTATTTATTCTCATTCTTGTTGTAACAGTTGTACACGAATAAACTACTTTTTGAAATGTTACTAGGGTTTATCATTAAAAGTACAAATTACAGATACATCGTTTTTTGAGTATTAGTGGTAATTACCACCCATCCGTTCAAAATAACTCCAAGCCACGACGATATACATCGTACACTTCAAGGTCATTTCACGTTTACGCGCTTGGTTTCTCTTTTTTTCGATTTTCCTCCTCGTTAAAACATCGCCTACGCAACCGATTGAATTTCTTTGAAAACCATTCTAAATACGACACGTGAATTTCATTCTTGCCGATTTCCTTATTTATTGGTAATTTTTTGTTCAACATCTCGTGCTCGCCATCGCAATAAAATACGCCAAGTAGGAATTCTCTTCGAAAACGATTCGATATTCATTATTGTAACTTATTTTAAAACATACGCAAGATTTATCAGCATTGATAAAAACACATTTAGCGAATACGAAAGCGTCGCCGTATATTTTACGAGATCTCGTACATATACATTACGCCGAAGCGAGTTGTTTTTCTTACCCGAATAAAATCAATCGAATCAGAATTAAATATAAAGTGAAATATCGAATGGATAATTCAAGACGGCTGAGGTCGCATAATGCGTTTCGTATTACTCATAAAATTCATTTGACCGTTTCGTCGATGCTGATCTGTTTCGCGAGCGCAAATGCGCTAGTACAACTAAAAGGTCTTCTACATCGTAAATTTTTATTGATCGCCGGCGAAAGTTATAAAAAACGCGGGTTAGTAGCAATAAACGGAAGGAATTCGCGACACTGTATACAACTAGGATATCTATCGCGTATGCAGCGGATAAAAATTATTATATGACTTTGTTTATAACAAAAAAAAAAAAAAAGAAAAAGAGAAGTTACTTATATTAAATCTTGGATGTTGTTTCAATATAACTTAGCAAATTGCTCATCTTTCTCGTTATCCGACGAGATATCTTGAACAAAATTTCATACACGTGTACGCTTTACGAACAAATTATACGTCTGAAAAATATTCAGGGTTGTATGTCATGTCGGTGTAAAGTGCAGGCTTCATTTAACATAGCCAAGATAATTAAAATTTATACGATAAGTAGGCACATTTTAGTAATATAATCTGTGCAGGATAATTTTGCCACATATATTACTTTTCGTACTGAATACGTCTAAAATATATACGACTTCGTTGTAACGTGACGATTACGCAGCATAATTATCGTTAACGAGTTCCAGGTCGTCATTGTTCACCGATAGCACATCTCAGATTCATTATTTTGTCAGTAACAAGTATTACGCCTTGTAAAAGGTGACTTTATAATGTATCTTGTTTCAATTGATTTCCGCTAAATTTTACTTTTTTAGTTTTTCAAAGTCGAGTTTCTCTTGTGATCCTTCATTTATTTGTTTTTTCCATATTCGGCCAATTTTAAAGCACAAACTAAACAGATTCACCTTTTTGTCACGTTGTTGTCGTTTTTGTCATTTCGATTCATTGTCATTCGGTTTATTCTCGTTTCTGTTGATTTCAACGCATATCAATTCGGTTAACTGGCGCTTTTCACATTTTTGGATCATTTATATTCGGTTGATTGTCGTTTTCGCCATTTTGAACTTGTTGTTATTCGGTTCATTTTCACCATTTTTGGTTCATTTTCACTATTTTTGGTTCATTTTCGCTAGACTGACAGTTTCGGTTTTTGTCGTTTTTGGTTCATTGCCATTCGGTTTATTCTCGTTTCTGTTAATTTCAATGCATATCAATTCGGTAAACTGGCGCTTTTCATATTTTTGGATCATTTAAATTCGGTTGACTGTCGTTTTCGTCATTTTGCACGTATTGTCATTCGGTTCATTTTCATCATTTTTGGTTCATTTTCGCTTGACTGGCAGTTTAGTTTTTGTCGTTTTTGGTTCATTATTATTTTGGAAAATCTTCGACCTGGCATGTTTTTGTCCAGGGGGGAGGGGCAAGAACTTCTGAACAAGAATTAGATGGTTTTTGTCTAATTTTATTTGTTATGACGTGCTTTCGGGAGGGGGGAATTTTGAAATTTTGTAGTGTTTGATGGATGCGTAATAAATAAACAAAACAATAATTGGTAAAGAAATCACGATAGGTAAGTCATCATCGTTCGCTTCAATCACTCAACTCTATTCTCCTGGGCTTCCTTGAAGCAAACCTGCGAATGACTGCATCAAAATTCAAATCGATTTCTTTGTGAATATTCAGCAGTCCAACCCATTTAATCGATTTTCCATCATTGTTGATCCAAGATAAATCATCGATATTCAGTTTGGAAAATTAAATGCGTTAATCGTCAAAGCCAATACATAATTTTTTTAATTTTATAACCCCCCGCCCCAACCAAAAATTTGTCGATAATTATCGACAAGAAAATTTTCCGATATTTAGCAGCAACAATTTATACTCGTAGGTATTACCAAGAAGTAGCTAACGCAATTTTTCGTTATAAAAAAAAAAACGTCAATAGAGGGGCCATGGCCCCCTTGGCCCCGCCACTGGATATATCAACATCGATTAGTAGATGAAACGGTTGCGCCCAACGAAAAATTTATTTTGTTTCATTTTCGGTTTATTGTTATTTGGTTTTTCGTCATTTTTTTCATGTTTGGTTTATTATCATTTGGTTTATGGACACTTTTCCATATCAGTTCAGCTCAAATCTGCTTCTTGTTCTTTCATGAAACGCATTGTGGTATTTTGCACTCCCCCTCTCTACCTCCATTAATCTTCCCACTTGACTCAAAAACAAATTAATGTAGGAAATCCTTTTTTTTTTTTAATAAAAAACCTTGAAACATTCAATTATTTATTAATTAAGATTTAGACTCTTTCTCTTTTTTTTTCAAGATTAAACATCAGATTTATAATCAACTAAACTTACATCACCACTCACCTACATTTAATGATCGTGTATTCACACGAAATTCACTAAGATAAAGGAAACGCCAGCAATAAAAACAAAACAAATAACAACTGGAATGGTAGTAAACACCGAAATGTTAATATAATCACCCTCTAACGATATTAACCCGCAGTAACTCATAACTTGACATTTATGCGTTGAAGCTTTCATCATCCTACTCTGGTACTCGCGTAATGCAGACGAATAATAACATTAATTTGTTCACCGTCTCGTAAACACTTTTGAGAGTTTCGCGAGAGAACTTTATTAGTTTGATTTTCATACGAGGACGCGAGAAACTACACACGTAGAAAAATACAAACGACGAAGTTGTAACTACCATTTTGCCAACTTTTCCACATATTTTTGATACTTTTTGACACGTTCGCGAAAAGCAAGAGACAAGAATAGCGTGAGATGGTGATACAATAACGTATACTTGTGATGACATATCGTTGAAAAATTATCTTCGTCGAGGCTCATTTTAAACTTACAATTTACTCGAAATTACTTGCCGACGTCTTCGTATAAAATATTCGCGAGTTGATGGTTTGAAAATATACCGAAAGTTTTACGCCAACTTTGAGGCTATTTTTTTCAATTTTCGAAACAGATGAAAATTCAGAATATTTATTCTTTGAGGGTATTTTACCTCGTAGATTATTTTTTAGGTTTTGATATTGTCTTTATTTATTGGCAGTTTCTTTAATAACGTCGAAATTCGGAGGTAAATTAAAATTTCGTTATTTTTCAACTCAATGTTAATATAACAATTAAACGAGATATCAAACGTACATTTAAATCTACGATTGCTGAAAGAAATCAAATAAAAAAACAATTCCAAATGCGAATATTCGCTGCGTCTAAAAACTGCGAAAAAAAATTGCTTAATTATCCGTGAATTTGAAAAAAAATGTATAATTTTAGATATTTTTTTCCCAGTTGGAGGATTTATCCAAAGGGGATACAAATTATAAAACTAACGATGGCGCGAAAATGAAAAAAATCCTCGACCGCGTTTTAACGGTATTTTAATGAATAAAGCGGCCGAGCACTTTATAGAAAAACTAAAACCACGCATGACCTCTTGCCGCTCAAAGTCGCATTTCGTTTTCTAAATTTGAAATTTTCCGCCTTATTAGCATATGTAAATCAGCGAGGGATTTTTTCGAGATTTTTTTTCACGCCTCAATTACGCCGACTTAAGGGTGAATTTTCGCATACCGAAGGTTTTAATCGGAGTAACGAAGATAATGTTCATTAAACCTTTTCCTTTTTTTTGGAAAATTCTATCGAATACACGATTTATATGGGTAGTTTTGAAAATTCACTGTTTTATCAACTGTAACGGTTTCCTTTCTGCCTTTTCACGTATTCGACAATTAATGCAATGAATGTGGAAAGTAAATTTTTTCATAGAAATTTCCTAAAATGCGGTTACGCTTTGTACCTTCGTAGTATTAAAATTTAATTTAACTTGGGTTTCAAGTCGAGTGTGAACGGATCATGTGGAGTTAAAAATATTCGAAATTTTATTTCCACTTCTTTTCACGTTTATTTCCGACCATAGCCGAACGTTCGTTTTGGTTACATATTTGAATTGCTTGATTCAATTATTCGTTACATTTGGCGGGTATTTAATTTTCCGCATGGTACGATGATTCGCGATATTCATTATTATGGATGTTTACCTATGTGAAATCAAAGTATCGAAAGCGTTCGTTATTTCGTATTGGTCAGAGCCTTCGTACGAGTTCAGTATTTACGGCAAATTAGGTATGCAATTTATTTAACGCGAATCTTTCAACGCGTCTCGTGTTTATTTACGGCAAACCAGGTAGGCAATTTAGTTAACATGTTTCTACGCAGATAATTTACAGACTGTCCACTCTTCCGGATGGATTTTTTTCACAAAGATAGTTTTATCGTGTAAGGATAACGGAAGCGAGGGGGGAAGGGGGAACATATATTTTCTTTATGACTCGTTCGAGATAATTTTCAAATTTCTTGACCCATCGAGTAGCTTTAAAAGCTGACGTCGTTTTTTCCGCAACACTCATTTAAATCATTTAACTCTCGATCTTCACCGAGTATGCACATTTTAGCGTAGAATTTTCGACACAGCATACTTGATATTTACCCACGTAAGTGAACCGAGTAACTCAAAGAGTTTTCGTTATTGTTCACTCATCCCTATAGGGATACGACTCTAAAGACGTGATATTTCTCACCAAGACACGAAACGCTTCGTATGTGCGAGCCATCGAACGATGAACGAATTCACGATGTTTAAAAAAACACCGTCGAACGCATTTAAGATTTTATTTTGCTTTTAAAATGAAAAACACGTCCTTTCTGTTTACTATATATAAGGAATTGAATTAAATAGATTGGAATTTATTGCCGCCTTATAACGAGGAAAGTATTCGATGGCTGTGAAATACTTTCGCAATGGGATACCGGTGCCTTTTTTTTTTACATTATACCTTCGATAACTGGGAACTGCCCAATTTTAAAATTCTACTTGGAAATCGAAATGTTTTACATGCTTTTGAAACAATAATTATTTTTATTTTTTTTTTTTAGAAAAAGAGACAAAAGCTTTGAGCTATATAAAAACCATGTTAATAGTGATTTTATACGTTATCATTATATTTTTATTTTACATCGATTGTAAATCTAAAAATTATAGTCTTGGAATATTTCAGTTTCGCAACATTTTATCGTATGAAACATTTGGAATTGCGCAAGATAATTTATTTTTATAACTTGAAATTAATATAAAAGCGAAACTACGTATGTTAAGCAATAAAATTTCCAAGAAGGTCGCGAATTTAACCTCATTATGCAAAACAATGATAATGTCGGAAACTTCTACAAATGGTAATGCTGATTATGTCTTGCCTTTTTATTTCTCGTTTTACCTGCTTTTAATTCGGCAACTTTTTTCCTGCTAGAAACTTTAACGTGGTAATTTTGAGGAATCGGATAACTTTTTTATACGCCTATGTTATTACCACAAAGTAAAAAACCACCCAAAGAACTTCGAGGAATTGCGGTCCGAGTTAATGAGGTTTAAATTTGGTGAAAATTTCGAAAAATTTCAAATACCGATTACCCTTTGTAAATCGAATTACAGAAATGGACTATAATGAAATTACACAGGCCTTTTCACCTTAACGTAAAATGTGGCATTTGTGGTTAAAAATTTCAAGATCACAATGTAGCCTAGTGGCTCCGTGACGTGAAATATTTCACCCTCTAGCTAATTAAAATTTCTCCACGAGTTGTTCGCCGGTAAGTCCAATTAATGCGTAGTCACTAATGTAATGTTTTAAAAAAGATGTTGAATTTTAAAAGCTCTGCCAAGTGAAACAATAATTTAAAAGTTACACGAATGGAAAACTTTTTTGAATTGTGAAAGTTGACGTCTTTTTTTGAAACCTATGTTTAAAGGCCCAAAGGATGTGGTGAAGGTTGGTTTAATTTTCATCTTCCTTTTCCTCGCTCGTGAAAACGTTTCTGGGGCGTTGTTCGTGTGGGAAATTAGCGTTGTCAGTGAAAAATTTTTCCCTTGAAAAATTAAAAGCTTTGGTTTGAAGGAATATAAATTTCGTAGGTATAAGACGTGTTTTTTGTTTTCGTTTTATTATTTCTTTTTCTTTTTATTTTTTAGGCAATATTAGATACTGGATTAATGCCGTTGTCTAAATATTTCGAATTAGGTGGTCGAAGATGAACTTTTGTTTAGCTCAATGGATATCTACATATTTCTGTGTATTTTTAATCAATTAACTCGTCGTTTATTTATGACGATGACGCTTTTGTTGATCGAAACCATGAAATATATATATCAAAAAAAGAAAAACCTGAATTAAAACTCTCATAATTAGATTATTTACTCTGTCTCAAAATACTTCCTCAAGTAATCAACTTTCCTCGAGCATTTACGGACTCAAATACAACTAGCGAAGTAAAAACACACTGGAAAATATCCCATACATACTTCGCCTCATAAAAAAGGTGTTAAAATTCTGTTAAAATGCACTTGGTTAAATTTGTAAAAGAAAAGCTTTTTTCGCATCTTCAAACGTTGCTGTATCTTTATTTGGCAAAACTATAGAAACAATCATCTTCGCTAGATTCCATACTGTAGAAAGCATTCAACTTGTAGTGTTAGCTCTTTATTGCATTCCATTATTGTAACAAATACCACGTTGGAAATAAACTCGAATGTAATATCGCTCCTTCAATGCGCCAACGACGCATGTAAAGCTTTTATTTTTCAAAATGCCATTCATTCGTTTCCATTTAACATAAGGTGTGTAATGAAAGTTGAAATTTTAACTTCATCGCCGCTGTCTCTGCGATCTCGGACAATGACATAGTTAATGAAATTATATCGCGAAGATTTTTCTCGCTATTGACAACATATGTGGAATCACAGAGATTTTTCTCCGTCTCTTAGCAAACTCCGAAGCAACATGCTCGAATTTTTCCATACGTAAGTGCACTCGATATAATCGAATAAACAGTCGACATATAGTTACATTGCAAAACTAACGACAAAACATAAAAACAAACAACTACGTACGGTGAAAATAAATAAAAACACAGCAACGTGCCCGTTTCGAAAACGACGGAACATTTATGAAAATGAAAATTTTCCATTTCGTCAAGTAAACGTTACGGTCGTTGTTAATTTGCGAAATTTTCGCTTTTTATGGCGCTAAATAAATACGATGGAGCGGATTAATTGATTTTGACTTCTGTAACGTTATTTAATGTATACAAGTTTGTCTGTTTTCATCTAGAATGTCTCTTTTTTCTGATTTTCCAAAACGATAAATATTTTTTGTTTTCAAATAAGTTTTTTTTTACCGGAAAACGAAGAAAGTGGTGAAAATTCAGAGCAATCTATGACGTGCTAGCATTGGTTTTTTGATGAGAATTTACAAATCGGATAAAGTGTATGTATCTCACGTGGAATCTTATGAAAATTATTTTTTCGTTTCTAAATTTGAAGAAAAACGTTGGTAAATAATTCACATTTTTTTAAATTTAAACTAAATGCCCATAAATCGGGGAGGGTTAGAGGGGAAGCCGGACACCCCTAATTATTAAGTTCTAAGTACACATACCTGATTTAGACAATATTACAGAAAAAAATACCGAACTTTTATAGTAATTATATATTTTTATTTAAAACACTGAACTTTCACAAAAACATATCCTATCTAACTATCGCGGAAAAACTAACTATATCGAATCCATCCCTCGTCAACCTGTTTCATGTCAGATCTACCCTTCTTCCCTTCATCCCCCAAGTCCAATGACGTTTTTTACCAAAGAGGCGAAAAACGATCAAACGAGTATACCCCCAGATTCACCCATTAGCGATTTGGGCGCTGTTTCAAAAAGAATGATTTTTCAAATTTTCTCGCACTACAGTTCGTTGTGTTTCTTTTGATTCAAAAATAGCGCCATTTTTGTAAAAATCCAACTTTTTTGATTATTCAATATTTTTCTTTTCTTTTTTGAAAATGATACGAGGGGACAGAACCAGGGTTCAAAAATTCAAAAAAGTAGGTAAACTGCCACTTTTTAAAAAATTAGCGTATACAAAATAATTTGATTCATTATAATTAAATTGAGGTATATCTGAAGGATTCTCACCAGTCACTGAAAAAGATTGTAACCATTCATAAAACTCTTGTCCAACAAGGCATTTTTTATTCAAAGTTCGTTTTTTGAAAATTTTTCATAAACAAGCACGATGCATTTTAGGAATTTTAATTTCACGATGTAAAATTTGAGAACGAATCATTTTATAATATTCTTCACTTTGTATAGCAAATTCGAGAATATTTTTAACACATTAGTTTCATCCAAACACTTTTTCGCTTGTAGTAAAGCCATTTTTTTAAAACGTCTATACAGTATGAGAGAGCTTAGGGTTTCAACTGACGAAGATGGCATCTCCGCGAATATCGAATGTTCGTTAGGAAACTGATGACAAGGGGACATTTTGCCCTGGCTTTCTGTAAAGAACCCTACTATAGGAAATGTTCCCCTATTTTGTTCAGCTAATAAGTATCATACAGGGTGTTCTGTAACCAGTGCACCATCTTCATACCCATAATGCAGCTACCTAAACTATACAACCGAGCTCAACTTTTGAAGGGGCAATGTTCCCAGAAAGGTTATTTTTTCAGAACATCGTAACTCAGTTGGTAATGCAGATGGATAAAATTTGCTGCAAACTTTTTTGTAGTAGTTTTTAAACCCCACAAAATTAGTTATGTTCACTTTTCACCTAACTCAAAAATTCAAGGAGCTAGAATAATTTGAAAATTTACATACTTTATAACTCCTTCAATTTTCATGTTAGACAAAATTTTCAAGAATACGTTATTGTTGAGATTTTCAGGACTTACACAACAAAAGGTGTATCCTTACAATGGATATTTTAAGAAATGAAAAATACACATAAGTTTTGGTCAAAATTTGAGAAAACGAGATTCAGTGCAACTTTGAGATCTCATGTTCGGATTGCACAGCAACTGAATTTAATTGTGAAAAAATACATCACTCGAATCTATGCAAAATGTAATATTCTAACAAAAATGAACCATCACAGATATTTCAACACACACCACAAAAAAGATAAATCAACTACCGTAGAAAAAAAAACCTGAAAGACACACGACAGAAAAAACAAACACTAACACACATTGATTCCACACACATTTAAAAAAACCCTTCGACCCAAAAAGAAGAAAAAAATTGAAAAAATAAACTCGAAAGCGGCTCTTTCGAATTCACGCAGCACCTATCGAAAAGGTAATCTTTACGAGGCTTTTTCCTGCTCGACTCTCCACTATATCCTAAACGTCAATCAGTACTTCGATAAAACAGCTAATAAAAAAAAGAAGATATTCAACGTGAAGCACTTGAGAGGGCATCAATATAGACGGTAAAACGTCGGTAATTCGTTATTTTAGATATACAGCGAACGTGAAGCGTCGGAAACGTCAATGATGGGTTTACCTAAATCATTATAAGAAGTCACCACAGACGGTGAAGGTTTTTTTTTTGTGGGAAACTCTTCTCATACTTGGTATTGTTTTTCTTTTTTCCATTTGTCTCGTTCTCCTCTTTTCACGTGTATGTCCAGAATGAAGAATTTTTCTTCGATGTAATAAAGCCCGCGGCCAAAATCGTGTTATAGTACGCCTTCTTCCACATATTCGTATGTATGCTTGTACGAGTATTTCATAATAAGTATGAAATTTCTGTATTACAGAAAGGTCTCATTTTAATGGGCTATTTCGTGAGACGAGCAG